>RAHM01000233.1:510570-524136 GCA_003713295.1 Parotia lawesii | reverse complement strand
CCACCGGGGCACCTCGGGCCGTACAGATGCAAATCTGATTTATTTTCTCTATTCAATAATTAGATTGAAAAGACGTTTCAGCTACAAGGCGCCTTCAGAGAGGCGTTTCCCGGACACTGAKTTCCACTGCCTGTTTGAGAAAGGCGTTTTTTTTGAGCCGGTACCGACGGATCAGCTTCGCATGACGGGCCTGGGGTCCTCTGGAATGGATGATGGCGA
This sequence comes from Parotia lawesii, assembly GCA_003713295.1. NCBI lineage: Eukaryota > Metazoa > Chordata > Aves > Passeriformes > Paradisaeidae > Parotia > Parotia lawesii. Next base: position 523,917 of record RAHM01000233.1, on the reverse strand, counting down.
TAGGTACAGGTTTTCAGGTTTTCTTTTGGATCTTGCCACTTCCCACATGTAAATATAACAAGAACATGTTTAATCTCACATGAGTTCGAAATTCAGCTGGATCAAGATACTAGGCTTTCTTACATACAAACATTTTATGTGGCTTTTGTAAAGCTCTCACAAGGAGAGGGTAGTATTTTCATCTAAGCAGAGCATTTTTCTGAATAAAGAATCACAAGCTCAAATCAGAGTTTCCAATTAAGTTCAGACATTTAGGCCTATTAATTACAAATATAAATAACAACAGAGCCACATTTACTGATTATTTCATATTTTTGACAAAACACTGCACTGATAAAGTACCCTTGTGGGCCAATTGACCACTAGAGAAGGTTAAGGAGAACAAGCACTGTTCTTTGTTCTTAGGGCAGAAGTACTTCATGACTTGGTAATAAATAACATGCTCAGAATGCAACCTAACCCATTTTCTTCCCTTTCCAAACAATCATGGTTTCAGGCTACAGTTTTCTTTCAAACAAATATTAACAAACTTCAGTACCATCAGTACCCGCACTTTTAGTAACTGCACACTAATGAATAATAGCTGAGGAATGTGCATCCTTAAACGCCAGTGTATAGACAGGTTACTTTTTAAAGTGTTTCTTTTCATACACCCTTTGGGTACTGGAGCTTATGGGTACAAACTATGCTCTAGTCTACATCTCTGTATGGAATGCTTCTACMTGCTTTAGTGGCTCTGTCTGAACCATTTCATAATCTGTTCCTTAGCCTCTTCAAGCAGAGCAGATAAATGTGGTTTTCTGACAGAGTCAAGATCTCCAGTATATTTCCCAAGGAACTTGTGCCAAACTACTCAGGAATTCAGAATCACATAGCAAGTACATGTCTGACAAAACTTTGGTCTCTTTGAATATCCATTTGTTCCTTGAAACTAAAATAGTAGGCTAAAACACTCTACCAAAAAATCTGTATTTTTTTTAGGTCTGAGTGACAATCTGTTTCATAACTCTAAAAATTTGGATCATCATGAGTTGCAAAGTGTTACTTGGTTGCCTAACCTTTGTTTGCTGGTTAATGTCAAGAGAATCTTTTATTTCTTCTCTACAGGCACCACTGTTACCCTCTAAGCTGAGTCTTGCAGCATGATGAGAGGCGTACTGCTTCTCCAGRTACCTGGTTCCTGTATTTTATTAGATATGACTCTTCTGACTCATATCTCTTTGGGACTGAGCTTTTTTCACTTTTCCTATCTGAAAGCAAGTATTGTCAGCATAAAATAGTGATCCAGGCTAGAGCTGTTAATAATATTCCAAAATGTCTGCTGTTTGAATGAGAAGTGGCTCCATATCTTTTAAAGAAATTGCCAATTTGTGTTGTAAGTATGGATCTTCAGTGTTAATATTCCTGTATATTCCTGTAGATGCTTGCAGATAAGTGATAATTGTCCATTGCTCATTTGTTACAAACCCGACACTTCTGTTGAGAAAGAAGGTCAGACAGCCAGAGGAATTGTCTTTTCTTGTTATTAGAGAAGGCAGAAATAAAAGATAGCTTTTTTGGTGTTGGTTTTTGGAGAGGGGTGAGTTTGGTGTTCTTTTAATAGATTCAGCACCTTACAGGAGGAATTTGATTTTTTACAATTTCATCTGTATTTCTAGACCAAAAAATCTGGATCAATTGTTCAAAGGAAATTCTCAAACTTTTTTTTTCTTTTCTTTTTTTTTTTTTTTAATTTAAATAGCCTTAAGTTAAAATCTCTTGTATATCCATACCACAGAGCATTCCTTTTTCCCTGAAGCTTTGGAAATCTCTCCTTTCTTACCCTTAAAAAGTTATACAGAATATTAGTTTTGCTTTAGTTAAGACTGCTCTGGAAATATATTGCTATGTTTCCCTTGAATCAGTAGCTAGAAAGCTGAAGAAATATCTGTCGGGTAGAAGTATTTACGGGACTTTTTTCTTCTGCCAGCAGTCTTTCTACAACTTAGCTGGAATAGAAGGGTTTGCCAAAGAAAGGAGTTCTGATGAGCATCTTGAAAATACATAAATAAGATTGGGTGCATTGTGAGTACTTGCAAATCAAATGACCTCCCTGAATTTTTCATTTAATATCTTCTGTCAGCAACACATCACTGCTTCTCTTGCTCACCTGGATTTTTTGGCATATGTCAAACCAGTGGACTACAGCTGGATCTTTCTGGATGGCGAATACGTGAAAGAGTAGTTGATAAGACTGAGCTTTGATACACTCAGTATATAAAAATTTTCATAATGGGGGCATTCAATAAATCAGATGTGGAAATGGGGAAGGAACAGCAAAGAAATCTGAGTGCACAGATCAGATTTTCACATGCACATAAACTATTTTACTGCATGCCTTTAAAAAAAAAAACAAAACTGCTAATACCATAATGTAATTTTCTCCAGTTGTTTCTGTGTTCCAGGAGATAAAACTAATTGAACCATCACCTTTTGATCCTCTTAATTCTTTTTCACATGACAGATCTATCAAAAGCCTTGATAAATTTTTGTTTCCATTCCGAGTTACTTTGACATTCTTTGTATTCTATCTAATACTCTTAGGGCTTTAGATTATCTGCACCATATGGATTTGACAAACTGCTGAACTTTTGATTAAGTAAAAACAGAATGCTACAGCTTCTCTGGACTGCGTATAATGTCCTGTTGAGGRGAAAAAGAAAAAAAAAAAACCTTCTAAACAAGCAATAGGCAAGGTTTTGTCCAACTGAAATCAATAATGTATTCTGAATTGAGCTSAGATGGAACAGAATGTTCTCTACACAGTATGTGAAAAAGATTTGAAYATAAAAGACTTAAAATATCCAGTTATAAATAAATAGATGTGGCAAACAAAACATAGCGGAAGTCCTAAATGAAGCTTGATTTTGTATTTCACTGGAGAGTATGTTGAAACTGTTCACAGAGGAAAAAATTAGTGGCATTTTATTAATGTACATTAATTGATGGATAAATAGATTTAACAATTTGTGCCCTTTGAATAGGCGACAAAGCAGTAATTTATTTTCTTCATCAAAATGCAGTAAAATGTCATTTGCAGTGGAAAAATATTATTTTAATTAAATATTTATCTAGTCATTTTTATGGTGTAGATTTTGGCCCAAAACTCAGACTCTTTAATTGTCAGAATAGTTTAATGAATACGTAACACCATCTCAACACATCTTTCTACTGTCTGTAAAGGGCATTTCCATCTGTATTGTACATGGGGGAAGTTAGATGAGAAAAATTACACTTTTTGCATCTGAATTCTTACAATTACAACCAAAACTGTCCTGAACTGTCCCTGCCCAGTGGCCACAGCTGCCCCCACTCTGGCTGTGGCCTGGAACCCCAAGTCAGGTCCAAGGGACCATCAGCCCCTGCCTCAGCAATGCCACAGTGTCTAAGCATGTGCAGGTCAACTCACCATTATTTTTGCTGGCCTCAGTATTCTGTCCTCTCATTTCAGTAATTCCTCACATCAGAAATACGCATGTGTTTCACCCCTCACCCCACCTAAATCTCGCTCAAACCAACTGTACTGTACACCTGAAGCTTTTACAAGCAAATGACAAAGAAATGAAAATAAATGTCTTCTTGTCAATGAGATTCACAATGCCACATGTTAAGTCTATATTTCTTAAGGCAATGCATCTAATTGCTGAGCAGTCAGTAAAGCATTATTTAAGAATTGTCCTAAGTAATTAAATTAGGCTACTCTGGTTTGCTTAAACACACATTAATCTTTCATAGTGACATCAAATTTGCAAACACCTTAGGGAAAAATTCTGCAGTAAATCATTTGTAAATGTAATAAAGGTTTAACCTGTAAAATAATAGATGAAGTAGAATACTTCAAAAGAGTTCCACTTTACTTTTTTTCCTTGCTTAAAAAAAGTGAATCAGAGCTCCTTAGTAATTTCATTGTATCATTCATGCACATAATATACGGTGTTGTATTTATTTGATTGATAGGAAAAGTGACAATTTGTATGTGTTTTAAACCTCTAAAGTTTTTTAAAAGTTCACATTTTAGAAGTTAAAATTCTCCTCGTGTTATATCCAAAGTAAAATCCAACGAAGTTGCCTTGTTTTCCCACTCCTATTTAAAACTGGAACTGAAAGAAACTTAATTATGATTGGAATAATTACTATTAGAGAAAGTATGTTGATTCTAAGCTACAATGCAAGAAACAATACTTTTTGGTGCCATGGCCTAAGACTAAACTTAGAGATATGATCAGAATTGGAAGGTAGTTTGGCAATATTGCTTCTAATGCTTGTGTTCAGGCCAAGTTAACTTTGCGCACAGTTTCCTCAGTGCAAGGCAGGTGGTGGCATTATGAAGTTGCCCAGAAAGTCTCTGCCATGCCTGTTGAAACTTGGCACAGTGGCTGTACATTGTGTGAGTCTTTTCCTCCAACCAGCTGAGCCACGGCCCTTCACAGAGGAATCAGTAGTAGCTGTGACTGCTCCCTCAGCTGGTGTTCATCATCTCACAGAGTTAGGCACTCCGTGAGCAGGAACATCAAAATGTACCAGAAACCGAAAATGCTAGGATGAGGCAAGAGGGAAATATACAATATAGAGTGGTTTGGGTTGGAAGAAACCTTAAAAATCATCTAATTCCAACCCCCTCACTCATGGYTGGGGACACTGTGGGCATGACCATAAATTGAAACCATGTTCATAGTTTTCATACATTTGGTTTTCTGCAAACACCCCTATGGAAATCCCTTTTCATATGCAAGTGAGTGAAGTATGAGTACTTCATATGAATTTATCTATTTTTGTTTCTATAACTCAAACATACTGTTTGTAATGCCTGTTTTGTATCACTCATTTATAGGAGTGATTGTGTGAAAAAGTGAGCCTGCAAATGACTGTCTGCATCCCAGCGGAAGAGCAGATGTGTGCTACARCTTCAGTTTATTGTTTTTGTTTCTCTGGAGATACTCCACATACTATGTGACTAGCCCACACCACAGAGCACAAACATGATTTGGAAATGGGAAGAGCTTTTTAGTATCTGACTACAACTACTGTAGCAGTGGTAGTTTGGACAAGCAGAAGTAGATTTGTAGCACAAATGCTGGTGCTGAGAAACTGATGCCCAAATCGTAGCTGTCTACTATAGAGTGTAAAATCTAACATGCTTGCTATACACTTTTACAAGACTTTGTTTATTTTTTCAAGCTTCTAAATAGTTCTAAACTGGTGCCATTAAGTGGCAATAAATGTTCTCCTCAAATTCTTTCTGGCTGACCCTAAAGTGAACCACAGCCTAGTAAGTTTGTTTAGAATGGGTAAAATTATCTTTTGGATGCAACAAACTTCTTTATAGATGTCAGAGAAGTCTACAACCATGACAAGATGCCTCATATTTAGGCAGCTTAAAGAAGAAAATGTAAGCCCCAATTCTAGTAACAACTTGTAAGAACAGCCTGATGAGCTTTAAGTTCTCACTGCTTTTCAGTGATTTTATTCTCAGGGTTATATGTATTAAAAAAAAATCAAACAAATAACCAGTCTGTGGTTTGTAAACAATGTTTACAATTTCTGATTTTGGGAAGAAATCATGCTCTTCTGAACTTTGAGGAGAATGGATGAAGTCAGCCAGAGGTTTGGTAATCATCTGGTGTGCTAGACATGTTTGAATGTCTTACATTTAGTAAGTAGTCTCACGAGCAACAGAATTAACCTGATCTTATGAGTGAAAGGCTATTATTAAACATTCACACAAAGAAGTGTTTTGGGGCTTCAGATGAGATGGAAGTTGTGTCAGGTTATATTCAATGTCAATAAAAACCAGTAACTCTTAAGAAAATTGTATGAAGTAAGCCATTGTCAAAGAGATTTCCTGGGGCTTAGTTTTCCACCTATAATAATGTATAGAGGATTCTGATGCAGTAGTTCATTTCCTATTGAACTGAGTTTCTCATTTCAGATGCCTGTTAATGTTATAGAGGGATCACAATGCTAGATTTCKGTAGGACTCCTCAAACCAGGTTATTGCACTCATGCTTAAGAATTCAATGATTAATCTTTTCCTCCTCCATTTGACAAAAACTTTATCAAAACTGGCATGTAAAAATGTTTCAGCTTCAGTGAAACAGCATTTTTTCCTGTCTGACCAGATCTATTTATCATGTTCATGTCAATGTTAAATTTGCTGATGAAAAATCCAATTTGAAGTAGCTTGAAGTTTTCTAAAAAGGCCTATCCTGAATATGTAGCAAAAGAAAAGCTTTGCTATCTGTAATCCTTCCCATTAGAAAACAAATCCTATTTCAGGGACTGGGTGACTGCAGCACTCTTCATGGGACTATCCACTCATATGTCCAGTGGGAAGCTGTAGTGAAACATTCCTCAAAGTTCTTCAAGATCTACAGCAGGCAAAGAACTTGCAAGTAACAGAAGCTATTTCAAGGGAGTTAGACTGCACCACAAGGGAAGACTAAGAAATATCCTGTATTAGGAACTATCTTTTGGATTCATATAGAATTTTCAGAAGGATGCTCATGAGGTTCTTACCGGTAGTGATAGTACATTACTGTATTTTAGGTGCCTTACTAAGCATCGGCCCTTTCACCTGGCATAAAGAATTCAGAGCAGGCACAAGAATCCCACACTTCCTTTTTATAATAATTTCCAGACTCTTTTGATTGTATTAAAGTCAATAATAGAACTCCTAGTGTTTTAGCATGTGCAAGATATAAATATTTTACTTTCCTATGAATTTTGCTTGACTACAGAAGCCAATAAAGGACTCTGTGACTTTTTTTTTTTATGTTAGAAGCCATAAGAAAACTTGTTTGTCCAATTAGAAAGAACAGAGAGAAAATGTTAATTTTCATAAATATAACACAATGTTCATCACTTGATGAAAATATTTTCACTACCATAAAAATGGATTTTWTGCAATTTTATTGTCATAAGCTTAATAATGTAAGGGAGAGGAAAGGCATTTTCTTCAGCATGGGTCCCACATGGTCTTGCATTAACACACAACACAATTATATGTCTCAGATGAGGATTTGATAATAATTGTGACAGACGGACAATGGCCTTGTAATAAATTACTATTCCATAGCCAAAGTACATAAGGGAAATTTCTTTCAACTTTAGGAAAAAAATCATCCCAGCCAGATGGTTTAACTTCAACAGAAATGAGTGGACAGGGTCATAATGAATGAATGCTTTCTAAGCTAGTTTCCCTGAGAACTCAGTTATTCAACAATCTTCTCCAATATGCTGAGATTTAATCATCAGGCTGACTAGCTGTGGAGCATGTTTGAGTCTGTTCTTTTGCCTTTGTCTGTCTTCCACTTGCTCCAAAAGTGTAGTAAAATAAGCTATGTCTCCATCTTGATTACAATGTCAATAAAACTCTAGCTGATCTAGAAGCATTGGTTTATGGGCAATGTAGATCTAGCTACTTTTACCAAACTTTGTGTGATGCATGAATTTTTTTTCTCTCCCTAATCTTACAGAATATATTTTTCAATTGCTGTATTAAACTGTTCATCCCTAAGGAAAAGTTTGACTGGAGAAAAGGGCAAAAGTTTTAATGGTGCATTAATCTGTTAGCTTTGGGATATGGTTACTTCGTGTGAGAGTTCAGATCCTCTGAGTCTTTCGAGTTACGGCTAACAAAAAGTAAATTATTACAGTATCATCTGTACTGCAACGCTATTAAACCTTTTTGACAAGGCATCTGAGGGACTTCATAAGACTGCTGTGGAGGTCAAGAYTCTCTCTCCTTATGAATAACCATCTTGTAATGGTTAAAGGGACAGAGCTTCTACTTCTCTGGATAAGGCTATAGCAAAACTAACACTGAACATGCACGAACCTCATTGTGATTTCAAGTGCATCTACCTTCAGACAACYTTCTCTTTATTACTCTTCTGAGATCTACATGAGATTCTGACATTGTACTGCAAGTTAAAAGCACCAYAGGTTGTGTGGAGTTAAAACATGGTATTCTTGCAAATTTTTCCCCTCACCAGCAGAGAGGCAAAACAAGTATCAGTATTTTTGCTGCCGTTTTGGACACAGGTTATGAATACCAGAGCCTGACAAGGTAAAAGGGACGTGACAAGACTAAGCTGAAATGCACTGAACTGTGCAGAGTGAGGCACAGCACTGGTACTGCTGTAGAGGATGCAGCAAAGCAGTAATATCACCACCCAGTAATTGGTGTTGCAGGCATTTAAATTTACAGTGTTATAATGACACAGGTATATTAGCTATTACCAGTGCCATGATGAGGTTTATATATTTGAAACTGTTAATTTAATCTCTTGGGATTCTGTTTTATTTGCTCTAGYTCAATTATTTGCCCTTTTAATAGTTAGATCTCCAGCTACAGTACTTGCAATTAGCTCACAAAATCCTGTCTTTCTGACAATTAGATTGTATTGTTTTGGTCGCTTACAGCAGGGGACAAGGAATCTACAAGAAGCACAGGCAGCTGCATGAGCATATCACAACTATATTTTTTGTCAGAGATACGTTCTACTTCTCATCCTCGTATTCAGCAAGATATTTACACAAACAGCTAGATAACCTTTTTGGGGCACAATGCATCCTTGCAGTCTTGAAATTGCCCCCATTCTCTCTGACATTCCATTTAGTCTATGCACGGACTATGCAAGAAACTTCCCCACTAGCTCCCCAAAAAGCTGTGTAAAATTGCCCTCACTATCATATACAATCGGACTTTGCAGGGCTGATCCTAGTATTATTTCTGGGGAACTGTAGCTTAACTTCAGGGAATCTTTTGTTGTACATCTGGTAGATCAACAGTGGTAGCAAAACAGCAAAACAATCTTTCTACTGCAAAATGCCACTCACTAAAAGCTGAACAAACACCAATTTTTTGACATTTAAAGTTTTTGTGTGGTTTGTGTGGGCTTTTTTCTTTCTAATCTATTGTAGGATTTTCATTTTGTTGCTGAAATTGGACACATAGATAATTATAGGTCTTGGTAGCTCATTAACAGCTCTGCCTTTAAATCAAAAATTTAAATAATGAGTTGGTCTAATTTGATTTCCCTGTTGACTGTCAACAGTTGCTTTTCTTCCCTCTCTTAATGAATGATTCTATTCTTTAATTGGGAAACTAGTTCCTGGGCTAGTCCAAGATGTAGATCTTTCATGATTGTCATTTTTAGATTTGTCATAAATTGTTTTATTGTATCTTAATTCCACAGTAAGGGTTAGGGAACAGAAATTTCTATCTGTACTTAACATATTTCCATGGATGTGTGTTCCATATGATTACTGTGAAATTTCTTTCAAATAGAGATAGGGAGGCCTATAAAAGCCTTTTAGAACTCTAAACAACGATTAATCAAGCCATTGTGAAACAAYGATTGGCTTGCAATATATGAGATCAGCGCAACAATTCACAATATTTGTTTAAAMTGATACATAAAATGTACTTTCACAAATACTGTATATTTAAGCTCATTTCTGAATTCTCTCAAGACCTCTTTTTGAAATTTGAGGACATCCTTTCATACTTTTTAGTGAGGTGAGCAAAAGACGGAGTGACAACTCATCAGCTCTGCATGTTCAGATGTTTCAGAATGTCATGGTACAAGTACATTGAGTTTACCTGTTCTGACTGAGGCTGCCAAAAATACAGATCGTGCTTCAGTAAATCTTGCTGCAAGAGTTAGAGATGTTATGGTTCCTCACTTTCTGCCCTGCCTCACTTCTGAAAATTATTACCTTCATCACAGAAGGAGCAAACATTGTTCCTGAGCCATTTCAAGTTGTCTTTTCAGTGTCTAAACTTAAGCCACAGATATTTGTGAGCTTGAACTGAAACAGTAGGCTTAGCAGCAGGTAAGATACAATTACTCTTTGCTGCCTTTGCTATATGAGCTGCTACCAGTGMTGTGCGGTCAAGCTACAGCTACAGCAGGATATTGGTACAAGTATTGGTACTTGTCTACCACCACCAGGAGAATTCTGTTGTTAAGTTCCTCCAAGATGTCAAAGCTATGGGGAAAGAAAGCATATGATCTACTCAATGCAACTATGCCTTCAAAACTCATGATGTCAGTGCAACTTCACTGAACACAGAACGCATCTCTTGGTTTAACTGTTTGTGCAGTTTCAGGAAGATGATGTAGCTGAGCTGGCAGGACATCTGGGAGCATGTATTTCCTCTCCACTAGAAGAAACTCTGTTGAGTGAGCTATCTTATAGTCTCCAGTGCAGTTATGTATACTTTCAAGAGGCTGTGGTATATTCTTCTGGCTTTTGGTATCAGAAAAACTAGAAACTAGTATCAGAAATGGAATTAATATGAAAATAAAAGTAAAAAAAATCAAGTGTAAAAGTCCTTATTGTACTATTTGATAGCAACATACTCAYGAGAGAAATCACAGCAACAAGGAGCAAAATGGAAAAAAGTCTGTAGTCTCTCTCATCTGTTTAGCAGAACCATCGTTTTGAGAATTTTTTCTGTAGGTGACATGACTCATTGAAGGCACCCAGTAATGATCTCTATTGTGACAGGATCTGTTTATCTACTTCTTTGAGTTGCCTTCTACCCATATGAGTTAACAGGGTGACAYTTAAATTATCTTCTCTCCAAGAAGAAAGAATAGAGTGAGAAGCAATGTAAATGTGRGGAACAAGGGAATGCACAGAGCCATAAGTTGGGATATGGAGGAATGCATGATACAGATCCCTGAAATAAGGGCCAAAAAATCATAATCCAGTGTTTTGTAACATCAATGTAAGAAGAATTCCAAAGACTTCACAAAACCCAACMAACCAACAAAACCAAAATCTCCTTACACAAGGGTGGGGAAGGGATTTCAGAAAAATATTTGYTTTGTAACTGAATAAAAGGGAAAGTAAGAGAATAAATTTTGTTTATGAACCACTTTTGGATTTTTTTAGACCTGAAGACAGGTTTTAAAAAGTCAGCAAGTGTCCCACACAAATTTTTCTTAATGAAACACGAGAAACACTTTTTCCAGTTTTCTACCTATGCCAAATAGAACTCTAAGTGATGGGTCTTCCAGACTCCTTTGGTTCATGCAAAAGAAATGCAGTGATAGTTTTATGCCCATTATACCCACTGTCTTCCAAGGGTTAGGCCCAGGCTATGAAACTTGTAGTGGTCCCCTGCGGAACTGCCAATTTTGTGATCATCAGGCCCACCTGCAGCATATACAATACTGGACAAGAAAAACCTGTGTGAGTTGGAGATAGAATCATAGAATCATTTAGATGCTTTCCTCTGCTCTTTCTCTCTAGTTCTTCATCAAATATAGCTCTGCTGAATTTGGTATACATCTTTAACTACCATGGCTAATACAACTGAGAAATGTCTAACAGTATCRTGTTCCTTAAAGTAGTTTGCTGTATTACCACAGAGTACTTTATCTTTTACACCATTCCAGGAAACTTTGGAGGGTGTTTAAATATATGCTAAAATACTCCCCTCAGAGAGAGTAGAAGCTTTTATTTACATTTCCCAATTCTTAGTTCTTTTGATGGGAGGGAAGGGTTATTTTTCAGTAACAGCTACTGTAAACCCTTTTGAGACATCAATGCTTTAATAAGCAAGGGTTCTAATAGGATCTCATGAATAAAGCATTTTGCACTCTTTCCCATGACATGCTGTACAAGTATATCTGCTGCAGCTTTTGCAGAATTCCCTTCTTATAGGTTAGATAAGCAAAATCATTCCAAATATTACAGGCACATTAAATTTCACAGCTCTATTTCTTTTAAAAATTATGAAGTCTAAATTCTTATTACATTTCATTAGCTTTATTAACACCTGAAGGTGCAGTGATATWATTTTGACCAATAGGACTGGGCAGATACGAGTTGGTGCAGAATTGTTTCCAAATGTGCAATGCTCAAGCTAAAAAGGCAGTTAGCAAGAGCAAAATACACAGACAGTGGAAATGGTCAGAGTATGGTTCATACAGTTTAGTGTAAGCCTTTTTGTGAAAATTCTATGTGCAAATACTGAATCAGACTCAGGTTTGCCTGGTTCGTACTTTTAGTTCTAAATTCTTATAGAAGAGCCTGGAGAAAATAATTATCTCTTACACTTACTTGTGTGTGTAAGATCAAATGAAAGTCAGAAAGGAGGGGACYTGTGTTCAATAGCATCTTCTGCTTCACAAAGGTGAGCAGCTGTTTCACATGAAAAGTAAGAGTAAATAGTGCTGCCCAGGCAATCTGACTTCTGTGCACAAAGCACAATGCCTATGAGCCTTAAACGAGCAAGCTTTTCCCAGGGGGAAAAAAAAGGAGATAGAGGCATAGAAAGACAGGGATACCGTCATGTCCAGAATCCAGCATCCCATCTAAGGAAGAAAAAAGCTTGGAGAAGGACTGTTTATGCTCTCTAAAGGTAGAAAAAGAGTGAGAGAAACAGTTGCTTTGTTGTTTTTTTTTTTTAAAGAAAGAATAATTTGTTTCTCTGCCAGGACTAGCAGGTAAATACTTTTCTGATATTAGACTGACCTTTTTAATTGTTAAATTTTAATGTTTTTCTTCATTTAGGGATCGTTATAAAGCTGAAAATTAAACATTTTTCATTAAAAAAAAAACTCCCAAAAGAAATATTTTTTACCTTTGAGCTCTTTGCGTTCTTTTATAGGCATGAAAACACCAGTGACAAAACATATGTTCTTCTACGAGTGGTACAGGAATGACTTTCTATTTAACACAGTACTTGTAATTTTATAGTCACTTCTGCTAATTTTTCAGGTTAGAGACAAAATGGAACTGCTAAAAGAAAAGGGGGGTGAGAGCAGGACCAGACAGGAGAGAGAACTTGTTTGAGATGTGGATAACCTGCTTTAGCTCTAAGAGGTGGAGAGTTTTAAATGCTAAGACCCTTAAAATTAAGTGGATCTGTAAATATTTATGCAACTCAAAGTCTTGTAAAGATTATTTTTTATGTCTGACGAGTTCCAAAATCATCAAAATGAGAGAGGACCTTCAGAAAATAGCCTGCTAAGAAATAAATGTAGTCCAGTAAATTATTATATTGAGATTTCAGCTTAAAATCATGCTTATTTTCCCTCTCCAGAAGTGGCTCTTTTCTGCTCTGAGCAGGATTCTGGAGTTTTCTGCCTGTTTTTTTTTTTTTCCTGTCTGAATCAGACCAGTTGCCTTATGTATGTAAGTAAGAAAGTATCAGTTAGACTGAATAGAAGCCACTGAAATGGGGCTTTAGCTCTCCTCTCCTCTCCTCTCCTCTCCTCTCCTCTCCTCTCCTCTCCTCTCCTCTCCTCTCCTCTCCTCTCCTCTCCTCTCCTCTCCTCTCCTCTC
>RAHM01000233.1:382789-510300 GCA_003713295.1 Parotia lawesii | reverse complement strand
CCTCCCTTCTTTTTTCTCAGATTTTTTTCTTTTAATTTTAAATTTCCTTTCTTTGTTCATTTTATAATCTCATCTGTGATGCAGACATTAAAAGATCTTGGCAAACTTGCTAAGCCTTGCTGTGCACATCTCATTTGCTATGTCCCAACTATTCGAGGTATTTGACATTCACTACTACCTCTCTCTTGTATCTGTGACTATCGAGACTGGAGCAGGAGCCTTGGCAGCTGTGAAAGCAAGCTAAAATGRGGATGTGGTGATGAAAGAGGGAAGGGTTGGTGTGTGACGCAGCAGGTTTCAGTAGCTCTATTTGTCCACATACTAATACCATAAAGAGGCCATGACCTTTCTCTGATTTAATGCAGAGTAAAATTGTTACTTTCCTATCAGGTACATGCATTGTAATTGAACTTTTAAAACTTGACCTAAGGATTTAGTCACAAAACATTCATTAATTTAAACAGGAATTAAATCCCGTAAACTCATCCTATCGCTTTGGGGTTCAAATTTGTCTTTGGTTGAATCCATAGAGTGTCACTGTCAAGCTCCTAAACTTGTTCCTAAATGTGTTGTCAAGAGGAAAGAATTGTCTATTCAAGGCCAATTTTTTGTTTAAAGACTGGCCCTAGCTGTCAAGGGTCCTTAGCTGCAGGTGAACTGGTAGTGTGCCCTGCAATATCTTTACTGACACAGGTAAATTTGCTTAACTGAAAACAGAGACCCTAGTTATTTATCTGTAGTTGTTGTTTAGGGAAAAAAAAATGTATTAACATACTTCGTACTTTCTTTTCTGATACCAGGTGGAGGGATCATTTTCCGACATGAAAAAGTAAGTACTTTCTATGCCATCACTGCAATGATGTTGCTGTGACTAGGATTTAATTTGAATATCTTCTAGAGACCTTGCAGAATTTCATTTATCCTAAATGTTTACTTTTTCCTAGATTTTTAAGGAAAACAATGTATAAAAAGATACCTTCAAGAAAGAAAGTCCTGATTTGAATTAAATTAAATGCCAGCTTATCATATATTATTTAGCACTGTGGGAGGACTGCTTTGTTGTGTAATTAGGATGGATCGTTGTTAAGAAGCAGTATTTACAGAGATATTGAAATATTAGCTGGGATTTAAACATGTTTATAAAGTGGTCTCTTGATACCTTCTCCAAGTTATTTCCTCCAGCAACTGTATTAATTCCTACAAATTTCATTCAGATTGCTAGAATCTGTATTTTCACAGAAAGATGGATCATCCTGGCCTAAATATTAATGCACTGACGTACTCCAGTTTCAAAATTGGGTATTCATCTGGCATTTTAACTTTAGCATCACTAACAAAGCAACAGCTTTTCAAACCTTTGGGACATTGGAAACTGATGAGAATCTCTGAAGTCACCCAAAGGGTTGCCCCAAAATCCATTTGTATCTAAGACATGTCTAACTAGAAAGAGAAATGGAACTCCTAACTGTCTGCCACATAAAAGCACACTTAAATGCTTAAGATCTGAGAGCAAATGCATATACTGATTAAAGTCTTGGGAAAAGTAAATGAGTCAGGGGTATTTTTGGTTATATAGAAGATTTTAGCAAGGTCCTGGGTGGAGATTCCTCATACTACAGGAAATTTTTAAATATAAATAGTTAATCAGTGTCACCAGCAAGGATAATTGTATCTAATATATATGGATGGGAAATATAGACCTTACAATCTCTAAGTAAAGATGTCTAAAAAACCCAGACTTTCTGTTGGCAAGCCACCATTATCTCTGTTTTCACAGGCTATATTTTGAGATCATATCCATACCTTAACATTTGACTCAGCTTGTTCTTGCAGAAGAAAATCCCTTCACTTAGGTGTGAACATGACCACATTAACTTTGCAAAAAACAGCTCTTGCAATATTTTTTCTGGCACTGAATATTGAATGGGATACTCAGTGCAACTGCGGAAGTGCTACAATGCTCGAGACCATGCTACTCTTAGATATTACCAATGGAATTAGGAAATAAGTGTAATCAATTTTCAGCTTCTTAAATAAATGCCCTAGTTCATCAGAAATGACATGTAAGCTTTGTACCTTGATTTCTGCTATGTTGCTTGGAGATACTGTAAAATGTGTCAGGAAAGAAAAGTCCTTGAATTTCTTCTGCTTCAGTTGCAAGTCTATTAATAGAATGGTCAGAGAATTGTAATGCTTCATTGCTTTTGGCTGATGGAGGGGAATAGAAGGACCTTCCTACTTTCAAAGTGGCTTTGAAATAGTATTGCCAGCAACAAGACATCAGAGCTGTTCGGCACCATAAAGTAAAAATGATATTAAAAAAAATAGAAAAATGCAATTTTCTCTTATTTTACTTTAACAGCAGGAAACTCAGATAACTGTCTCTGTTATTTCCCTCCTCATCTTCCGAAGCTTTAAGTGAATGGGGTCATAAAGATATATTAAAACACATAAAATTTGATAGTAAAAGCTTTCTGGTAATCATTCGATTAAAGTGGCCATTGCATGACCCTCTTGAATAATCATGATCAGTTACTTGCCTAGTGACTAGGAATA
The DNA here is from genome assembly GCA_003713295.1 of Parotia lawesii. Taxonomy (NCBI): domain Eukaryota; kingdom Metazoa; phylum Chordata; class Aves; order Passeriformes; family Paradisaeidae; genus Parotia; species Parotia lawesii. Next base: position 507,744 of record RAHM01000233.1, on the reverse strand, counting down.
AGCAGTTGATTATATGATCAGACAAAGCCTCAAAAGTTTCACAGCAGCTGAATTCCCCCCATCTGTCTGAAATGTTTGGCCTGACCTTGAGTGAGATGCTATACAATGCCATTCCTGTGGGCTGATAAGGTCCTGTGGTTTTCTGTTAAGCTAAATGAGAAAGTCTTGACCATAACAATTTGCACCATTGGGTCCATTATCTTTTGCCCTACAGGTGATTTGCTACRTGCTTTGTTATAGAGGACAGAATAGTTGAGAGGKTATTGTCCTGCAGACAGCAATGTCAACACTTATCCATATGTGGGTACAATTACACTTTCTAAGTTATACAGCAGATAGTGTTGCACGATTAGCATTCATTTTGGTAGAATGTACATACTTTGATATCAAAAAATTACACTGAAAAGGAGTTAGAAAGATTTTATTAATGAAGCAAAGCACAGAAACACATACAGCCATTTTTAGTTGCCTTCATAGACTATCTTTAACCCTAAAAGAAGAAAGCAGCTATGTGGCAGCTATGTTATAACTAGTCACATACCTAAAATACACTGGCATGTGCTGGCAGACTAAAATGTTCTCTGTATATTAAAATGACTGCAACTGTACCGAGTTCCTCAGATCTAAACAGCATTTCAACTGGCATACTTATTTTTTTTCTTTTGACAGGTACTAAGTATCTCAGTATTCACTGACGAACTGCTATCCTGGGAAAAACCTCGACATGCGGCTCGCCTTCTGTAGCTGCCCYTGATTTAGCTCTCGGCAGCTGAGCAGCAGCGGCAGGGAGAGAGAAGATACGGCGAGGAATGGCCACGAGTCCGTCTCCTCAGCAGCCAGCAGGGGAAGCTGCTGCATCGGTTTTCAGTGCGACTCACAAACAGAATTGCTGGTTATTTTTAAATCCGCGGATGAAAAGGTGGGGTTATCTTAAAATGAGAGACAGAATATGTATGTTTGCATGAAGAATTTTTTTGTCAAACTATGCCTGGGATGACTATTCTAGTCACAAGTGAGAAAGCAGGGAATGAGTGGTGCACGATGGAAGAAATAGGAGCTATTTAGTGTCTAAATTTAATACGTGCTATATCTTTGCTTAGGCTACTAAATACAAGACACTTCAAAAGCTATTTATAGAGATTCTGTTATTTATGCAAATTTTAGATGACTGTAGTCCTTGCTCCATGTGTATAAGGAAAGTATTTCTGTAGAAGGGATGCTGGACTGAAAGTGGCCTGGTTTCTGTATTCAGGCTCGTCATGGCAAGTGTCAGAAAGTCATTTGGGCTCCATTAAAAATATTTTCTTATGCACATGTTTATGAGTTTCACAGMATTTGACTTTTAATTTATCTGATCTTTAGTTTTTCATGTTTAAACAACAATGCAATACCTTGCCCTCCCCTTCTATTTCCTCATACTAAAAAGAAGTATGTTTTGGTGGCCAAAAAGATGTAGTCCTCCAACCTGTCTGAAATAAAAACAATGTCTTAGTGCATACTTTTACTTCGTCCTTAAAACATTACACAGACCTCATGAGACCTCCAAGCTACAAGGATAAATATCATTAACTTTACTATTAAAGAGAGCTAGAGACCCATAATTTTTTGTGCCAAATTTTTCAGCCAAATGTGAGCTAACTCTATATAGGATCCTAAATCCAGTACTTTACCAGTACATATTTCCTTCTCATTTTCTGCCAGGACAGGATTTTTATTAGTGTTATCACTCTGATAAACTGGCAATATTCCCTTCATGCCTTATTRATAATAGATAAGTCAGATCGAGTGATAGAAAAGATATTTCAATCAGGCATGTAKAGAAACTCTGCAATGAGAAAGGCCATTGTCAATTCCAGTAAGAACTTGCCTTGAGGTTATATTAATGACCCATGTAGAAAGTTTTTTTTTTAAACCTAATATCCTTGGTTTTGTCCAAATTATTTACATAGTCTTAACTCTAATTTAATTCTAATTCAAATCTTTCTGTTGTCATAAAAWTCCCTCAGTAGGAACCTCCAGGATTGTTAGACATCTGAATGGAAAATATTATTTCATTTGTAGGAAATTTACTAGTTTATGACTCACTCTGTCCTGTCTTTAGTTTCAACAAATGGATTTTCTTCTTGAAGATAAAGTTTCCAGTTGAAGTTTGTTTTGAAGGTGCTTATATAGGTCTAGTGGGGATCTACTTGTGGTTCTGTACAAACTAATGYGTTTGTGTAGCAAATAACAAAATATTCTTTATTCAGAGGTTATGATGCTCATGACCATAAATTACACATGTCCATACATATTTATAAATTTGGTTCTACCTTGGCAACAGCTGAGGAAATGGCCATAATTTATCCCTTAAGGTGACAGAATCAGATGGTAACTCACAAGAGGTAATGGGATATTCTACCCCAAATACAATTATTTTCATTAGTATTTTTAAGAATAAAGATTATTTGTATTACTCATTTATCTTCAAGCAGATTAAACATTACTTTAGAAATTGATTCAACATGTATTTCACATCTAATAAAGGCTGCATACTTAGGTTTCCAGAGAAATCAGAAGCACTGCTGTAGAAAGCTTAAACATTTAATTTGTCTGTTGGGGAAAGCTTTACCAAAAAGGCTGAAAAACAAGCCAGCACACGTTCAGCTGGTACAGCTTGGGAGAGTCTACTTGGCATAGTTTATTGCATCTGTTATCTTCTAAGCTGTTTGTTCTTGTTCAGATAGCTAATTGAATGCTGGAAGTAGAAAAAAAATAGATGCAGGGTGTTGGCAGGGATTTTTCCCCAAGAAAATATCGATGCCATTAGTGGGACACTGAATTATGCAGTGGACTCTCATGTCCAGGCTGCAGAATTAAAAGCAACTTCAGAGGAACCACGGTTGTGGGGAAAATGTCTTCACGCTAACTAAGAGATTTAGCCTCTTTAGTTTAATACAGAGAAATGACCAAGATCTATGCCTCGATTACAGTTGTAGTGGGTTGACCCTGACTGGATGCCAGGCACCCACCAAAGCCACTCCATWACAAGGGGACAGGGGAGAGAAAATATAACAAAAGGTTCATGTGTTGAGATTAAGAATTGGGAGATATCACTCACCAAATAATGCCATGGACAAAACAGACTCAACTTGGAGGTATTAATTGAATTTATTACTAACAAAATCAGAACAGCATAATGATAAGTAAAATAAATGTTAAAAAACAACTTTCTCCCCATCCCTCCCTACTTTCCAGCTCTACCTCCACCCCGGCAGTGGCACAGGGAGACAGGGAACGGGAGTTACGTTCAGTTCATCCCACATTGTTCCTTCCACTGCTCAGAGAGAGGAGTCCATGTCCTGCTCCAGTGTGGGGTTCCTCCCATGAGAGACAATTCTCCATGACCTTCTTCAACATAAGTCCATCCCACAGGAAACAGTTCTTCACAGATTGCTGCAGTGTGGTCACTCTTCCATGGGGTGCAGTCCTTCAGGCACAGGCTGCTCCAGCGTGGGTCCYCCACAGGGTTACAAGTCCTACCAGGAAACCTGATCCTGTGTGGGCTCCTCTCTCCACAGGTCCTCAGGTCCCTGCGAGGAACCTGCTCCAGCATAGGCTTCCCACAGATTCAGAGCCCTCTTTTGGGCATCCACCTGCTCCAGTGTGGGTCTCCTCCAGGGGCTGCAAGTGGATCTCTGCACTCCCATGGACCTCCAAGGGCTGCAGGGGCACAGCTGCTTCACCATGGTCTGCACCACAGGCTGCAGGGGAATGTCAGCTCCAGCACCTGGAGCACCTCCTGCTCCTCCTTCTCCACTGACCTTGGTGTGTGCAGGGTTGTTCCTCTCACATGTTCTCACTCCTCTTCTCTGTCCGCAATTAGATTGGTACAATGACTTCTTTCTCCTTTTTAAATATGTTATCACAGAGGTATTACTCCCTTCTCTGATTGTCATCGCCTTGGCCAGCAGCAGGTCCTTCTTGGAGCCAGGTCCTATTGGCTGTGTTGGACAAGGGGGAAGCTTCTGGCAGTTTCTCACAAAAGTCACTCCTGTTGCCCCCTGGTACCAAAACCTGGTCTCACAAACCCATCTTATGTTTCTAAATTTAGCAAGTAGTATCACTGAAGAACTAAACTTGACATAATTTTATCCTGAATGTATCAAGGTTTGTAAGGGGTACATGGACTTAAACTGTCCATGTGCACAGAAGATGTCACAGTTCCCAGCTCTAAGTTGTCCCGTGAACTTCTCAGAATTTTTTTCCCAGTCATTTTTGGGTTTGGTATTAGTCTTACAGGTTGGRGCAAGGAAAATATAGTGAATAATTCTTTCTGTTCTTAACAGTCTCTAATCATAAGAGTACTACTAGCAAAAATTTTAGCACTAGCCAAATTATGCTTAGAAACAATTCTGACACTACTTCCTTACAAATATTCTTATTTCCTCATCCTACAATGAAAAATGGTATTCCTTTTCTTATTGCCAAATTACAAAATTGCTAGTTTCCAGTCTTTCTTTCAGTATTTACCGACTTTCTATCACTTTTCTAATGAACTTCACTAACATACATATGGATCTGCCAGCTCTCTGTCTTGGATGGTTTCAGAAAATACAACCTTAAGTATTGCTTTGAATTGACTTCTTTTTTAAGTTCAACGTTATGTAATATTTTATTTATAAGTACTGTTTGCACTCCAAAGCCAACTACTTATATCCATCTCACACTGCTTACAGGAATATATTAGCCTTTCTTATTTTATCCCAGCATTCATCTGTTTCCTCTAGTGCTTCTTGCTACATCTTGTATMACTGAAATAACTTCAGCAGATGAAAATGTTGAAGTATTCAGGTACTCATTATACTTAGAGAGAAATGGATTTCACATACTCTTACTTAGTTCTTATCCTTTTAATATCTTTGGTTGGTTGGGGTGGGTTTTTTTATTTTGTTTGTTTTGGTTTTGGGCGGTTGTTTTGGTTTTTRGTTGGTTAGTTTATTCGGTTTTTAGCTGGGGGTTTTTTTGGGTTTTTTTAATTTTACTTTTTTTTTTCTAAGTTATTTAAGCCACTGCCTGTTTTACAGGAATACTGAAGGTTTCTAAAACATCATATATGAAGTCAGGTTAGATTAAATATGCATTCTTTCCTCACATTCTTCAGCAGTTTGCTTCCTACCTTCTCACTCTTGACAGGAAGATTTTATTTGAAGAAATTTTCATACTCCTTTTAAATAAATGGTGAACTGTTCCATTTACAGAGAAAATTTTCAGCCAAATTTGAAAGCTTTAAGTAATAAGAAGTTTTCCTTTGAAGCAAGAAGACCCAATGTCTCAAAGGGAAGTAAAAAAATTATTTTAATGTCAGAAAAGATAGTTCTCAAAGGAACCTGAATCTTTCTGCTAAATTTGAGCAGTTCATATCTACAGGTTCCTTTAAAGAGTCTCAAATTCTTACCATTTGACTAACATGACTGATCCCAGCTATGCCTCGGGAATTAGTTCCTATAGACTTGATTTGTACAAATCACATGACTAGAAGCGGGACTGCACTCAAAGTCAGTAAATACCAGATGGTAAAATAGCCAAATATATTTGAAAACAGCTCCCTAGGCCTAAATCTCTGCCTCAACAGCTGGAAGAGGGTATTCAAGATGGTTAGTGCCTTTTTCTGTGTGGATACCAACTGTTACTGGACATTTGCTGTGTTTACTAAATAYCATGAAGAACCTTGATGCATATGATACTTTATGTATATATTTTTAGCTTTTCATAAGTGGCAGATGTTGGCTGAAAACAATTAGGCAAAAAGCAAGTAGATTAAAAACTTCTTCRATAAATTATAATATAATTTAAATGAGAAAATTTGCATTAGACATTTTCTTAGAATAATTATGAAACAATTGCCTAATAATGAAGCTTCCAAACTCTTTGTAACAGATGGTCAGAAGCCAAATTTTATTGGATCACAGATAATCAGTAAATTTAATATGCAGGATAAATGCTGCAATCTATCATCCTGCTATAACCCTCTGTACTGTAAGTATTTATTATAACTCCAAGATCAGAGGAACATTCCAGGGTCTCTAATCTAACACAGAGATGATACAGGGGTTCAGAGAYAGCATTCTAGAAAGTTGTCTAAACTTGAAGCTGTATAGCAGATACACATCTGACTTACCACATACTTAGTTATATCACCTTAAAAACGGTCTTAAGACAGCTTCATTATGTCTCATGCCCAAATACTATAGGAGTACAAATTACTTGCTGTATGTTGTCATTCTAGGCAATGATAGCTTCTTCTTGTTTTATGTGAATTTGATATTAACTCCTTTATAAGATACTGAATAAAATGGAGTGTGTATTATGCATTAGCTGAATAGAATATATAAATATGTATATGTAGATGTAAGGAGTAGGTTGATCCTGGCTGGATGCCRGGTACCTGCCAAAGCTGATCTGTCACTCCCGTGTTCTCTGGACAGGGGAGAGAAAATATAACACAAAGCTTCTGGGTTGAGATAAGGACAGCAAGAGATCACTCACTGATTGCTTGTCASAGGCAAAACAGGTTTGACTTAGGGAAATGTGCTGAATAGATTACCAGAGCAGGATAATAAGAGATATATCCAAATCCTTGAAACACATTCACCCCTAACACCTCCCTTCTTCCTGGGMTCAAATTTACTCCTGATTTTCTCTACCTGCTCCTCTTGAGTGGTACAGKCCATGAGGGAAGGGGGATTGTGGTCAGTTGAACATTGTCTCTGCTACTCCTGCCTTCTCAGAGGGAGGACTCACACTCTTCTCCTGCTCCAGCATGGGGTCCCTCTCAGTGGACACAGTTCTGAGCTAACTTCTCCACTCTTTCCCCAGTCTTCCCCAGAGGCTGCAGTTCTTCATGAGCTGCTCCAGTGTGTGTCCCTTCCACAGGGTCACAAGTCCTGCCAGCAAACATGTTCTGGTGTGGGCTCCTCTCTTCACAGGGAGAGATCTTGCCAGGAGCAGGTCCTGTCAGGAGCCTGCTTGAGAGCTCTCTTGCCACAGGGTCACAGCTTCTTTGAGGCATCCACCTGCTCTGGTGTCGGATCCTTCAGACACTGCAGGTGGATCTCCACTCCACCATGGRCCTCCATGGAATGGCACAGCTGCTTCACCATGGTCTTCACTACRAACTGCAGGGGAATCTCAGCTCCTGAAGCACCTCCTTACCCTCCTTATTCACTGACCTTGGTGTCTACAGGGCTTTTTCTCTCACATATTCTCACTCCTCTTTCTGGATGCTRTTACTCCTGTGCACTAACTTTTCTCCTTTTTAAAAGTGTTATCCCATTGCTGCTGAAGATCTTGGCCCTAGCCAGCAGTGGGTCCATCTTGGTCYGCCTCACAGAAATCACCCTGTAGCCCCTCCACTACCCACACCTTGCAATGCAAACCAAATACAGTGCATAAAAAAGTCACTTTCAGAGTCATCTTCTGATCACCTTATATAAATGAAGAGTTCTTATGCCTCCAAGTATGTCTCATAAATGACCAGGACATTGAAGAAATGTTTATCTAGAATAGTTCCAAATAGTAACAATCTATCAATAACAATACTTGAGCCAACTTCTGTTTCATTTTTAAGTCCTAGTCTGTACCAAGCTGAAGGTAATGTGGCAATGTGCTTCTTTTACCTTCTCTGTGCTACCATCTTGATTTGATATATCTTCTACTAGTTGTACCTGACAAAGAGTTTGAATTTCCRTGTCTGATTCTGCACTTCAAAGCTGATAGCAGTAGAGTGTGAGTGAAGACAGCAACACATTACAAATTAATGAGCAAGTTCTTAATCTGAATCATGTGAAGAACCACAGACGGCAGAAACTTGTATGAAGAAAGGGGAAAAAACCATCAAACTAAAGGGCTTTTCTTTCAGTTTTAGTAACATTACTGGCAGAAGGTTAAAAGTACTTTTTTCTTCTTAATTTGATTTTTATCTTCGTGTTTTTGCCATTTGAAAAATAGATTAGGTTTCCCCAGCTCAGCTACACAGTTTAAGAGTAACTACACTAGAGTGTCATCCAGAAAATCAGAGAAAATCTCTTAGCTAAGAGAGATGAATTGACATTGCTGGAAGGTATGCCATGCACTTCAATGACAGTTCCTGGTGCAGAACTCAAACAATCACAAACTTTACAAAATTTAAAAACAATTTTTAGAAATTAAATGAACATTTAAAACCAAACTTAGAAATTCAGTTTAGGTTGTAGTTTCAGCACTAAGCTATTAAATATTACAAAAGATCCAATCAAATCAACTTCATTACAGGGCAACAAAACAGTCTATGTAAATCAAGGCCACACAAAGAAGATCTACCTTTTACTGTAGCGTGCTTTCATGTACTTTAAGCATAGTCAGAAAATTCATCATGATCCTTGATGTACCTCCTGCATATACTGATAAACCTTCAAGCTTACACTTGAGGATCCTCTCAATTAGAAGTCAGAATAATCCATTACTTGGAAGAAGGAATAGAGTCAATTTAGCAGGGTGAACATACAGTAGCATCTATCCATAGTCAGATAATACAGGGGTTTGATCTCCTTGAAAAGGAAGGAGAGTAAATAAGCAAACTGACAGAAGTATATGTGATAGCAGAGCTAGCAACTAGTATATTTTGGTTAAGACCTGCACATAGGAAGTAAAAATAGATCAGGACTAAAATCCAATGTTCAGTCATGGTATGACAAAAGATAAATTGCACAGATGATTACATTGATTTATTATAAATAAAAATATGTTAAAAGTTTCTCAATTGTGATTTATTAATATCTATTCTAACAATACATTATTTATGTAATATAAAATTACACACATCAAACTCTGTCATTACTGATGGGAGTATAAATAGTTTTATTTATTCTGCATCATGCAAGGTTGCTACTCTGTTCCAGTTATAGAGTCAGTCACACGGTAAAGCCAAATGGACGATCTAGACTTTTAATTTCCGTATTTATTTAAAAAGTGGCTCTTAGTAAATCCTTCATTTTATTTTCTTAGTAAATTACACTTATTTCCTATATGGCATTGTAATCATTTCTAGCAAGTGTTATGCCAAAGTACTTGTAGGCTTTCTTTATAATATGAAAAACAGATTCAAAAGTCACACTTCCTAAATGCATTTTTCCAAATATGTGCAATGGAAAAATCAGTGAATAAGAGATTTAATGCACAGAATTATAGATGGCTTCAGAAAGGAGAAGACTCAGTCAAAATAATTATGTGCATTTCTTAAAGAGAACATAGGTTGGCTTTAAGCATGTACATCCAAAAAGCCATCTAAAAAGCATTTCTTTTATTGTAGCCCTCCAAGCACCCAAAACTTGCGGGCATCTAATTTTCACCTTCTGTGTATTGTCTGGAAGATAGCAACTTTCTTTCCTTGCCCTGAACTGCTTTGATATGAGCAATGAGATGTCTTCTCTGATGATGAAATCCATGAACCACGTGGAATGAAGATGAAGTCTATGAAGAGCATCTAGTGAGAACATTCAAAGCATACCTATAGGAAGCTGTTTAGGTAGAGCTCCTTGAAAATGCCATTGAAGTGACTGTATTTTTTCAAGTGAAGACTACATTTAGCTTCTGTAGTTGAGAAATCCTGTGGTTCAGAGTGGTCTACCTTGTGGTTTAGTAACTAGGACACTGAGTAGGTAAGTCCTGCTCTCTCAGGACGATTATTGCTTTAGCCTTGGAAAGCTTTAAGAGAAAATGATCATTTATGTATATATGAGTATCACCACCATAAGAATGCAGAATTACTTTCCTCTATAGCTTTCTGGTAGCATGAAAGTCACCTTTCTGTCTGAATACTGGCCTAGAAAGGAAGCAATGAATAACATACCTATATTGCATCAGCTTCATGAGCTTTCTTTCACGTCTTCAGAAAGCAAAGATGTATAGAGTGCTGCTTTCCTATCTAAATCCTCAGGCATGAAAGCAAATATTCTTAATTCTGAGATGTATCAGAATTGGCAGTGATCTGCATAAGATCCACCTATTCTGCATCCACACAGCTGCAGGGTTGTTTCACATTACTTTCTCACTTCAGCGATATAGTAAAAAAGTATAGTTCAGGTTTTCCATACACTTTCTGACAGTATTAAGCATGCTGAAAAAGCCCTGCTGAAGGACCTCTATTGTATATTCTGAGGAACGTCACCACTTTACACTAATCTGAGCCTTGGAGCTCTTCTTTTCTTGCTCAGTGCCTCACAAGGCAGCTAGCTTTTGGCATTCCTTGCAGCCTACAGCCTTACAGCACCTCTGACAGCTCCTTTCCTAAGTGCTCTGCACTGTATCACATGCAGCTGCCAGTCACTTCTCTCCTGTCAGCATGAAGCAATCCCAAGCACAGTTTACCAATGACCAGTCCTGGGGCTGATCGCTTTCTTCACAGTCAGAAATCCATTTGCTTCGTGTAGGCATCTTGGGCAGAGATGCCCGAGAGATGTAGAGATGGCCATGCTGGGACAAAACCTTTCCACTGGTCATCTGAAATTCTGAATTTAACTCCTTCACATTAACTCCAAGACATTTTGAATTTCAATCCTTTACAAACATTTAACTCCTTTACATATAGACTTTCCATGTGCCAAGGAAAAATCCCAATTACAACTGGTCTGGCACRGTTGAGTAAGATCCAGGTTAATATTTCTGTATATTTTCATCCCCAAGGTGAGAGATTTCATGAGTTTGAAAACAGCAAAGACAGAAGGAGACATAGATGAGAAGATTTCAGGAGATGGAATGTTGGGCCCTCATTTGCACTGCAAGCACTCAACACCCAGAGGTGCTGCAGCGTGCACAAAGAAGCTTCCCATGGAGCCAAAGTGAAGCAACAACCCTGCAGGAACAGGRAGGGACAGAGGCCACACCTGAGGAGGAGTCACACAAACGCTCCAGGAGAGTGTATGAGCCCTCCACCCTTTCCGGGTGCCCGTGCCCACATCAAGGCCCATGTGCCTGCAGGCTCCTCACAGCTGGGATCCCCCGGTCCCCACCACCAGAGATCAGCCCCTTGTCTGTGGTGCCCAAAGGGAGGGTGTCCGGGCAGCTCCGGGGCTGGTGTCATGCAGGGCCTCTGTGAGGGTTTGCTGGCCACGGATGCCTAGCACAGCAGTAGTGTCTGGGGAGCACCCAGCCCTGCACAGACCCCTGGCTCCCTGCTGCCCTCCTCACCCTAAGGCCCCCAGCCCTCATACCAGCACTGGATCCCCATTGCCCCTGTATTAACTTTCTAACTACTCTCCATGAAGAGGCAGAGAAATATCCAAGCCTCGTGTACCACCTTCAGTCCCCCTTCCCAGCACCCAGAGCAGAGAACCAGGCAAATTTCTGGTAGGGATTGGGTGCTGGGAGAGGTGTCTCTCCCCACTGTGCAGCAGCAGCAGCAGCAGCAGCATGCTAGGAGTCCTTCTGTCCTGGGAGTAAGACCTGCCCAAAGGAATGAGTGGACTCACCCAGGATCGAAGGGTCATCAGTGAGAGAAACCACCAAGAAGAATGGTAGATTGGCTAGAAAGTTTTTACATAAACAGAGGCATCCTCTGCTGAGGTCATCTGGCCTAACTTCTGCCTAATTAATGGAAAGAGTTACCCTGGCTTTTGTCAAATATAGATGATTAATTGGATCTTGCTTCAAAACACCACATATCTTACAAGGCCAGTGTAGGTTATGGTTGAACAGGTCCCTGAGAAGACAGAGTGTTTAATTAATATCAGCTTATCTAAATGAAATCCAACTGCTTGATGGTCCTTCCCACCACTGGATTTCTGAGTAGCCCTGACATTGCCATGACCACAGAAAGTCTGCAGTTGGCCTTGTCTTTGGAGTACTAGGAGTGAGCATCACGTTTGCTCAGATCCTTCATTAGTAACTTTCATTTCTCTATTGATTTATATGTATTCTGCTGGGACATTGTGATGGAAGCGAAAAGATGCAGGGGTAAAACCTGGAGTTTCCAGTTTTCAGTTGTCATTGCACTGGTCTGTTGAAAACTATCAAATAACAGAATGAGACCTCTAGGATTAATTACTAAATGACAGCAGTGACAAAAAATTGTAATGATGGTTTCTGGCTTCTGCATAGATTATGGACAGTTGTTCAGAGGCTTTCCATGGCCTCAGCGTTTTGGGTCCTCTTCCATGTACATCATGACTCCCACGACTTAATGCTTTTACTTACTTCTTAGCTGAGGGGAAAAAAAAAAGAAATTACATAGAAAACACAGTTCAATTATTCAAGCAAAACTAGCTATAACAGCAGAGGCAAACATATCAAGTGTTTGGAACTGGTGCTGCATGAGAGGAAATCTGGAGTAAAGAGGATGAGCATGTTGGGTTGAGCACTGCAGAAGCAAGCTTGGTACACCTATTGTAGGCAGGGTTTGAGAAGAGGAGGGGGTGTAGATGTCTATATAGAAAAGGTTGACTGTATGAACTGGTAGAATATTATCTGAGAGATGTCAATGAAAGTATAGCATTTAAGCTAGAGAATAAATTGCATATTCAGGTCTGTATTTATGCATGGAAAAGCAAGCAGCAGTATTCAGTTAACATTGGAGCAAGCACTTAAGCTACTTACTGCAAGGCTTGTGAAAACAGGCCTTTTGTTACTGAAGCATATACAGCTTCTCCAGCTCAAGTGCTTTGTGAAATTATTGCAAAATGTGTGTGTATGGAGAGACAAAGTATATGTAGCTGCATGCAGCTGTGCTTTATCTGATTATCTAAATAGTGTAAGACACCAGTTCTCATTATTCCAAGTGCTGATTTCGCTTGTAAACAACAATTCTAAGTTTTGTACTGACCTTTTTTTTTATTGGAATTCGAAGATATTCCAGTTCAGGAGAGTTTAAATGCTTCAGGTTGCCTTTTGTACTACATTGCTGAAAATACGTCTAGGTAGCTCAAAGATCAAGTCAGTACTTTAATAACTGCATATTTCCTGTTAATGAAATTATTATATTTAATAAAAATACAGGTAAGCCAAAAAAGAAAATTTAGATACTTTAAAAAAAAGTTCTTTTTATCCCTATCTTCCACAAAACTTTTCTTACTGTGGAAATCACAGCATTTCCACAAAATAGTACTTTGCAGACATTTCTTTGTTCTTACAACTTCTGATTCTTCATTGTTCGAGAGTAGTTACTTATAATTCCTTTTTATAATCTACAAYATGGAACTGTCTAAAAGTCTTAAACTTCTTATAAGAAGGATCTCAATAATCAGAATTCATCAATAAACACTCTTTCATGATGTACCATATATTGGCATTGAATGCAGAAAAATCGAAACAATCTCATTTTCTCTTAGTCAAAATGTCTCTATGAACTGCTGGGGATACTAGTATCTTTCAACAGAAACCACATGTCAAACCGTAGTGCATAGCAAATCTCTTCCTGATATTTTTTAATAAAAAAATAATGTGTTCAGGTGTTTATTTTGCTTGATATAAAGCTTTAAAAGCAGTGATACTGAAATCTTAATGTTTCCATTACATTATTTAAATCCCATTGAGTTCAGAAGGAGATTTGCAAAACACATCAAAACTGCAGTCAAAAAACCTAAAAATACCTCCTCAAAAACCAAATTAATTCCTCTGCTCCATAACATCATTTTATTTCTTATTTTGTGTTTTGTCTTTTTTATGGATCCTTGCTTGAAGCAAGTGGGAACTGCAATTAGCTAATTAAGACTCTGAGGCTTGAATATTATTGACCTTTTATGTTTTCCAGTATTGGTTGGCAAGCAAAAAAAAGTTGTGTTCTCCTCATCTACTCGGGGCTCTCCAGGACACGACTTCTAATTGCTTTCTCAGAAATCTTTGCCCCTAGTAATTTAAATATAGGGCACATACTGTTATTTCCTCCTTGCATGGCGTTTGCTGAGCAAGCAAGCAGAAAGACACAGAACTGGAAAGGCTCGTGAATGAATACTGATTGCATAGGGTTATGTCTTTGTACTTTTTCCACTGGTGTATGCAGGGGAGGAAAATTGCATTTGGTATTCCTGATATTTTTTGAGGCATGCAACCTTCTCTTAAACAAAGCAACCACCTCCCACCCTCTAAAAAAATCCCTCAAACTATGTATTGAAAACAAAGTAGAGACATAGATGGATTTTTTCCTTCCTTTACAGAGCACAATCGAAAAACCACTTTAATTCTGACTGCTTCATTCACATTTTTATAAAAAAAAAAGGTTAAAATCAAAGGTTGTATTGCTGATGAAAGCTCAGTAGCAGACAGTTCAGTTTGCTCTTTAGAATCTGCATTACCTCTGAGGCAAACAGGCTGTTCCTACTTAAGAGATTGTCTAGCTTGTTGCAGGATCACCTGTAAATGTGTAGTAAGCCCATGGAGCTTCAATCATTTCCTTATCTGTTCTATTGCCCGCAGGAGAGTCATTACTGCGGTATTTACAGCTGTCACAATAGTTAATATGATCTAGGCATAGCTACTTGTTTACTCATTGATGTGATGTGACAGTTTAATAATAACCATCATAATCACTGGTATATAAAACCAGAAATATTTTTTTACTCCTATGGAGATGCTGTTTTCAACTTATTTCAAAAGCATTGTATCCAGTCCTTTAAATTATTGCACTTCACTGTGATATTTTTAGCTTTAACAACGGYTTAAAAACACATTGCTTTTTATTTTTCCCTAAAGTGGAAGAAAAAAAATTGACAAAGATTTTATTTTTCCATATGAAATGGGTTATTCAATTGTAAAAAAATAAAAATGAAAGCTCTGCCAAAAGGTGGAAAACAAATAAAATTAGGTATAAGAGCGCTAAATTCTAGACCAAGAAATAAAATAAATTATGATGCACGAGTTTACTCTGACAAAAAAAAGCAGCAGAATAGTTTGTAGCATACTCAAATGCAGTCATTTACTGCTACATTTACCTAGCATTTTGTCTGTTTGCTGTCAGGTTCAGATTAAACAGATGATTTTGAGCCACAGTCTGAAAGGAAGATGCTTTAGTGGCCAGAAGGCAAGGTTCCTATGACTACAGATTTGGATATTTTGTATGACTGATCCCAAAACTCCTCATCCTGCCTTCCTTTTAATCACATGCAACCCTCTAGAGATGAGAAAAAGTTAACGGTCAGACAGTCCTTCATTTCTCTTTCATAGCATGGTGAAGCAAGAAACTCTCGAATGGTAACGGAGCAGACCATTGCTTTTGTTAAGCCTTTAATCTTAGTGTCAACCAAAGCTTCACCAGATGAAATGAAGATTTTCTCTTGCAGTTGTGTGAACATTTGTACTGTAGAAGCTCACTTGAGATGCTGCAGTTGGATATTATGTCTCTCCGTGACTGGCACATTAAAAAGCCAGAAATAAAGCCCTTGTGTGGCTACTCAGAGTGAATGAATTGACAGATCTATCCAGGAAAGAATTAAACTGAAGACTTTAAATGAAAAGCAATGAATTTATAAGAGGATTATACAGCACTTTGAATCAACTTTGTACAATGCTGAGCTGAGAATTCAAAGAAACAAGAGAGGGCACAAAATGTTGTCATTTATAATTGGCTAATGAGACCAGCAACACAGGAATTTTGCAGCTGCAGCAGATTCCCATGCAGTTAGAAAGACTGAAGAGGATTTTAGTTCCTGTGCTTCACCAGTTAGCTTTACTAAAAGACAGTTCGCGAAAAGTCAGGTTGCATCTAGCTTTTTTTTACTCCTCAAAATTTACAGGTATTTTTAGGTTTGTGTTGTTTTCTTTTTTTTTTTTTGGCTCTTCAGGTGCATTAAGTCTGGCCTAAATTTTGTAACACTTTTAGACCAGTAGGATAGAAGCTATTATCAACTAATCAACTGGCTATAGTTGAAGCATTCAGAACTTTCCTAAATTAGGGGATTTCCATATCCAAAATGCTTATATATGCATATCCTTATGCTTAGTTTGTTTTAAAGGTGAGCTTGGGGCTTCTTTCATAATGGTACAGTTAGATTAAATTCAGTTTTCTACACATAATTTTGTACACAAACCAAACCCCAGATGATGAATTTACCAAATTCAGTGGGAAAATATACCAAGGGAGACCGAAATTGAGAAGTTAGAAAGATTAAAAGCACTTAAGTCAGGATATGAAATGAGATGTTGATGGAAGGCTGTCATTTCATCTATAAGGTACACATTGCTCCAATTAGCAGAAATTTTAAAAAGTCACATTTTATTGCACAAGATTTCAACTTTAGCTGTCATCTCAGCTGACTATTCACATACTGGAATAGGCTATGAAATCAGCTCTCTAGTGCTGCAGAACACCTTAAAAAGGTGAGATCTCAGGAAAATACTCTCTTTGGGTTTTTTTACTGCATACAAAAATCTTCACATTGTAATATTTTATTTAGTAGCTTTTTGATTTTCTATTGTAAATACATTTATATATAGTTATAGTTATTGAGTACCTCTGCTTTTGGAAATATCACACCAGTCGGAAGAGTGGTCTGAAAAATAGTAGTAGTTGCATCCCTAGAGAGTAATCCTTGCAAAAAAAATTACATTTGGTAGTAGCATTTAATCATTAGATTGCATTTAACCATAACCAACCTGGAGAATATTCATCTTTGACTACTTTTGAGTATCTCTCACATTTTTGACATGTCATTTTCCGCAAGCTTGCCTGTGTCATAGGATTCTTGTCAAACTTAATGTTGCCTATGGGCAGTTGCATTTGCTCAGGTTGTTTGAGAAGTGGTTAGAAGAAGGAGGATGGATTAAACATCTTGGATTGTTTAGATCAATCTCCTGTGTCCCAGTAGTGTCTGCTACCCCAGCGATAAACCTGTCCTTTCTCCTTTGACAGTCTGGACCACAGGCAAAATCAGAACTCCAGTCATACCACCATGCTCTCCAAACTGACCTCGTCTTCATGAATGTTTCCTAAACCACCCTGCCCTTCTCTGACAGATAACAGTTGTTTCATACAGCAGAACAGATATCCCATATTTTCCTCCACCATGGGTCTGTGTTGATCCTTTTTACCATTTTACCTTCATTTGCTTCCTCTCTCCAAGTAACGCATCATCTTTTCTTAGATTAGCAGCTTTCTTCACAAGATGCTTTTTGTCTTCAGTGAGATCACAGTCTGTGCAGCAGCTGCAGATCTAACTCTCTCATTACATTAAAGCCSGAAGCAATCAAACCTGGTAAATGGAAACATGCTATTACATTCTGGAAATGCATGCCATTCAAAACTCTAGAGTAACCCCACCACCAAGCATTTTTGGAAAGTTGAGGAGAGAGTACAGGTACTACTGCAAATAACTTTAAGCTGTGGGCAGATAATTTTCTTTTTTCATTTTTATCTGTCTTCTCCTATGCTCCCAGTTTTTCAGAGAACTTGTGATGATTTGGCTACTTGTAAAAATTATCGTCTTGAAACCTGGGCGTAGGGAGTGCATAAACGTTCTGTTCAGTTCTGAGAGGAATAATTAGCCAAGGAAATAAAGCTGTGTTTAGAAACAAATCTGTCACTTTCAACTGTACCTACCCTCAGTTTGACACTGGTGAGGAAACTCCTGCTGCGTAGGTGCATAAGTGTTTTAAAGGAAATTATTCTCTTGAGGAATGTTAGACCCACAGCTTTAAATATTGCTTCCCACTGATGTGTTAATGAAAAGTRTGTTTGTCAGGTTTATTAAAAATAAAAAAGTCCATGTAATTCCTTTTCCTTTGGACATACATATCTTGAAATCTACCTCTATTTGCAGTTAGCACATCAGTAAGTGATGCTTTTCTTTCACTAATGACTGCACCAAACTTGTATCTGGTGCCATACCAGCAAATAATCCTCAGTGAAACCRGTGGCATGTTTCTGATGATCCAGTGACATGAGACTGAGCTTTAATAATCTTATTCTATGTCAGACTTTATTGTTTGATCATTTTCACAGCACTCAATCAAGCCTCTTTCTTTTTAGTTTGTTCTTTCTTTGTCTCTGGTGTAAATTGGGAACACTCTTCTCTGAAATTAGTGGAGTTTTAATTGGGTAAGAAGAGAATAAGACCACTTTTGTGCTAGCTTAGCCTTCAAATAAGCAACTAGAGAATCAAAAAATCCCACCCAACAACCCTCAACAATACTGACAGAATATGATAGAAGCAGCCAAACTACTGAGAGTCAGAAACCTTGCCAGTCAGTGTGATGACAGCTATGACTAATTTTTCTTTTCCTTTGACCTGATACATGGTAATTTGATCACGAACTCACATTACTCGTTTCTGTGTGGTAGAGATGAATTTTAACTGCCTTAATTTTTCCTCCTCAAAAGCAGATATATGGGATACTTGGCTAAATCTCTTACATTTTCTAATTTCTTTCAAAATTTGACAGTCCCAGTGCTTTGATTCTTTAATTAAAGTATATTTTTGATTACATTTTACTGGCCTGTAAGACATTTTTCATTGGTAATCTTAGTTAAATGGATTTATTAAATGCTTCTTTGGAGAATATGCATCCTCTCCAGGTACTGCTCCTCCTCAGTGCATTAGAAGTTGAGTCAGGTATTTAATTACCTTCTGTACTGAAAAGCAAGAATTTTTCCAGAGAAGTGTGGACTGAATGAGCCACTTGCCTATGAAGTACAGCTTAGTCTTCTTTTTGTTACAACAGTGTCTAATTTTGTACTATAAAAAGATAGTACGGTAAAAATGTCATGTCTATCTGATTGTGATACACTGCTTAGGTATATCTAACTGGAACTTGATCCCCTTTTAACTGAAGTCTGCTCTATTTTGTAATCTGTGCTGCTGCAGACAGAGGAAGGAACGTAAAGAGAACCCCTTCACATTGTTTTTTAAAACCCYGACTTTTCACTAGGGTTTAAACTTCAGGGTGAAATTTGTGGCACAACACCTTTTCAGAAAAATACGTCAGTGTCAGTGACCTCAGAAATCCTCAGAAACATTTTTGGCACAATGACATTTAATTAAGTGCAGGTGGTAACTCCAAAGAAGCAAACTTAGATTCATGGCCATCCCTGTGTTCTCCAGCACCTAGGTTTTTTCTTCAGGGCTGACCATCACTTTCATGTCCATCACTATTTTTGGTGTTCACAGAAAATCTGAAAGGAATTAATTTCCACTGAGCAGCTGACATTACCAAGAAGTTTCATGTTTGGTGAAAATCATAGGTTAAAAAATCAGATCTATCCAATGTCTGGTCTGCTCTTCTGCTTTGTTTTTAACAGTAATTATTACCAGAATCTCCCACACAGGTGTATAGCTGCTTATACAGATCTTAGTCATAGCACCATCATAGGTGGTGAGAGCCTTGCCACATCTCTGGAAGGCTTGGATCCATGTTCTGAATCCCAGGCAGGAATTTCTTAGTTCTTCATAAACTTCAGAAGGCCTGTTTTATTCTCCTGGCCCTGTAATAGAAAAGCTTCTGGATTTTTTTTTTTTTTTAAGAAATGGGAAAAGAGATGATTGTTTAGCACATCCTTTAGATCCAAGCAATCCTGTTCCACGGGCTGCTGTGCAGCCAGGAGATAAAGATTTCAGGGATTGTGCTGCAAAAACAGCACCCTAGAAATACTTGAGTTGTTTTAATCTTCAGTTTGTAGTCTAAGTTAGAAAACAAGGTAAGGCAAATTTTAGTCACGTTCCATTGCATGAGATGTACTATGGCCAGCATTCTGACTTTGCATTTTGTTATTAAATAGTTAGTAGTTTTTGATAAAAGTTGGTTTTAAAAACTGTTTACTTATTACATAGTATATTAAAATACACTCCCATGGTACCCACTTTGTAGAGATATTTAAAATAAATCAACCAAATATATATCAATTATAACTTTTAAGATTAGAATGAAATCAAAGAAAGTTCAATATGAGGAGTAAATAAAAACATAATTTTTAAGTGGAAAAAAAATGCAAGCTTTTATTATTTTGAGGGTTAAAAGTCTAGTATTGTGAGTTAAGAATGGATGGTGTTAAAAAATTAAAGAATTAAAAATTATTTTTAGATCAAAATCCATAAACAGATTTTTAAACCATTTTTAAGTGGATTTTTGAAACTATTTCTAATCTTTAGACCTTATAGTTTCAGATTTTTTTGAGTAATCTTGAAAGAGAGACTTTTAAGTAAAGTTTCATTCGTTCATAAGGATCTCAGATTAAAAAAATACCCTAAATTCAAAAGCTTGAGAATGAAATATTCAATGGGGGCAACAATGTTGCTTCAAGTTTTTATTGGCATCTTTTATGGTTTTAAAACTGTTTTATGCCCTGGGACTTTTCATGCCATAAACAAAGATTGTTAACGAMGTTTGGATTTAAAACCTTGCATCTTTAAGGTAAAAAGCAATAAAAAGGTGTTTTTAACACAGTATTCAAATGAAGATTCACTCTTCAACATGCATTCACTGAAGAAAGGGTTTCATTGACCTTTTGGGATCTGTAGGATGTCATGAAAATACAAACTTCTATAAACTTCCAGAAGACAGCAAAGAAGCCTGAGGAACCCAGAGCACTGCAACTGCTGAGTCTCTTCATATCTCAGTTGAAAGGCTATGTAAAAGGTTTCCATGGCAGCAGAATACGAAGACCTTGAAAGGCTTCTGCGATCCTTCATCTGGAGAAGTGCATTTAACTTGTAAGGTACCAGCAAAGCAAGATTTACAGGTTCAAGGAGACATACTCCTGGTTTGGAGGTCAGTCTTCAAGGGCTGTAGTTCTGCTTTGATGCCTCAATTCTGTGGTCTCTCAAATCTTACTTTTTTTTTCTCTGTTCTTGAAAGATTCTGAAAGATATCAGAAAATTCAGAACTGTCATAAATCTTTTGATCAATATTACTTCAATTACTGTTTAGAATATTTTTTTTCCCCTAGTGACTGTTGTTTCTACACAAAATAAAGAATTGATGCAAATTTTCCTGTCACTCTTGAGCTCACTGCACTTAGAATAATCCTGAAATTAGAAGCCCAGGAGATAAATATTAGGTGACAGGATACAGAATCAGTATACAAGTTTGTGCTCCAAAATTGTGCAAAATGGGCATAATAGTTTGAGTTAGTACAATTTTGGAAGATCATGCTTAATTTTACTGAATATTTCAGTCTCTCTAGTTGAGTAATCAAATTTTAAGTCTATGAATACTCTAAAAATGCCAAAAATTTGAGAAATAATATCTTAATAGCAGAATTTGTTTATAAACCTTTATTGACTTTTACAGAAACATRTTATATCTTGGATTTATGTCAAAGGATAATAACTAAAGATAAAAATAACTCTAATTAAGTCTTGAAATCAATACATCACATTAGGGTTTGTAATTAATTTCATAAAAAGTGCTATGTGATGTAATTTTTTGACTTGTAATATAACCCTGCTTGGGTATCTATTCAGTTATCTCCTCCCATTTCCCATCAGTGGGGGGAAATATTCCAATACACCTTAAAATAGACAGAATTGTATTGCACATATTAGCACAGAACAAAACTGTATTTCCAGTTTACTCACTCTCTGCCCTACCTTTAGGCCATTTTGTTTTAGATCTGAGTTTTCTTTAGCTTCTGGACTTCCTTCCAGAATCCATATTTCCAAAGGCAATGTGTACCTGAACCTGAAAACAAGGATAGAAATAAGTAACCCATTCACATTAAACCAAATTAAATTAAATWAATTTTATGCAGATTAATCTTGTTATGTAAACCATCCTCAGACTGACAGATTTTGGAGGGTTTGGTGGTTGTGGAGAGTCATTCTGAGGTGACWCTGCTTAGCAACTTCTTTGTTCACTTCTGAAATCTCTAGAATGAAACAACTTTTAGTTTTATATTAGCATTTTTATGTTTAACATTAATTTGTCTGTTCTACATAAAAGGAAAAATACAACACAAATACATTTTTTAAAAATGTTTTCATCCTGCTTACAAGTAATCAGTTTATCACTGCTCTGAGCAGTGACGGTTCATACCAGATCATCAGTGTACAAATGAGTTTAAAAAAGATTACTTAAAAACTGTCAGGCTGGATATTTAATTMAAAAAAAAAGACAATGGGAGCAGCAGAAAATAGTAACAGCGCTATGATACAGTGATCAATTGTAAAGCTGCCCTAACATTTCAAARTAATAGAAAATTATGGGACTAATTTAAAATCACAGACAAAATTTATGGAAGTTTACAGAAGCTTACATCAGATCAGGGAAATAGATTTAATTCACTTTTTTATTTATAATATATATAGATGTAAATTCTCTATATACAATATTCTATCCCAGAGAAATGAGTGTACTGGAGCATAGCTATATACATCTATTCATGGGCATAATATATTATGTGTGTGCAAAGAATTCCAATTGCAGATGTACGAGTCAACACTGCTGATACRACATCCCATCACATCAATAAGATGGAGCAGAACTCTATTTCGAAGAATGAAAAGAACGCTTCCAAGAAACGTAGGATTTGTGCTCATTTATTTTAGTAAACTGTTAGTCTGAAGTTAGCAGTCTAATCCCTCTAGAGTTTTCCTATAGTTCAGGGCACCACCTCCATTTTGGAAATGGAAAGACCGCCAGAAGCTTACGTTGGAAGAATTGCCAGTTAGAGYTCTGTATTCCTGGAATGACTTTTATAAGTAGACTGAGATAACGAGACTTCTTACTTAGGCATCTTATTTCAAATTACCTAGARTTCAGCTAGCAGAGCACAGCCACAACGTAATGCACAGTCTGTGCAGCATTTTGTGTAAAACGGTGTGCGGAGGAGGTCAGGATCTCCACTGGAATCAGCATTGCTGGGCTCCATGATGGGGTGATGTGCCATGGCACAACCCCCAGCACCCAGTGGAGCAACATTCCTTGTACCATGGGAGGCCTTGACTCAAACTGGACTCCTGAATGAACTCTGGAGGCCTAGGGCTGCAGTGGCGCCTGGGGCAGTAGGAGATGGTCTTGTACGCAGGTGATGTGTCTTGTGTAGGATATGCATCACTAAGTAATAGAGCTGAAGCTGAAAGTCAGACTCTGCAGGAGGAAGGCAAGTGACACAAGTGGGAAACTGCTGCAGGGGGTGGAGGCCCCCATCAGTTGACATGACTGACTTGTCAGTCATGACTGACTCTGACATGTCAGAGGCTTGCGGCTTCCCAGGGCCTGGAATCTGGGATGTTGTGGAACTACTCCTAAGGCTTCTCTGACCCTCAGACTACTATGCCTTGCTGCTCTTCCATGTTGGTACCAATGAAACTGCCATGGACCCAGAGTACATCAAACATGACTACAGAGCACTGGGGATGAGAGTAAAGGGCATGGGGGCCCTTCTTGATTTTGATTTTCTTCTTGATCATGGCAATGATCAGGAGGGGTTTGAGGGAAAATGGGGGATGTTGAGGGTCAGCAAGTCTTTACACAGCTGCTGTTATCAGTTTGGTTTTTTATTACATGGAAATCTATTTGAGGACTACTAGAAAGACAGTGTCCAGCTCTCGAGGAGGGGAAGAAGCATTTCTGCTAACTGGCAGGCCAAACTGGTGAGAAGAACTTTAAATAAGGAACAGTTGAGGAGTGAGAGGATGACCTGAAGTCAAGTGAGACAGGGCTAACTAGATTGGCAAGCAAAGTGTGCAGAGTGATGTGAAGACGAAAAAATCAATGGCTAATTAAATAATAAAGCTGAAGGGGCCCCAGGTCAAGTGTTTCAGGCTTTCACAGCAAAGAAAGCCGATAGCACCCTGGGCTGTGTTAGAAAGAGAATTGCTGCCATTGGAAGTGCATTATCTTCCTCATCTGCTCAGCGTGGTGAGACATATCTGGAATCCTGGGTCCAAGCCTGGACTCKTAAGAGCAAGAAAGATATGGACTTCTAAAGTGAGTCCAGCAAAGAGCTACAAAGATGATTAAGGGTCTGGAACCTCTGACAAGTGATGGAATGGTGAGAGAGCTGGCGCTGTTCAAAGTGAAGAAGTCTCAGGGGTAGGTTACCAATGGGTAAAATAGGAGCCAAATTTTTCTCAGTGGTGCCCAGTGACAGGAGAAGAACCAATGGAAACAAACTTAAAGCAAATTCCATTTAAACAGAAATAACACCTTTTTTTTTTTTTCTGTTATGGTGAGTGTGTTAAAAAAAAAAAAAGCTAATATGCCTAGAGAGGCTGTGAAGTTTCTGTCCTCAAAGCTATTCAAACCTGACTGGACATGGTTCTAAGCAACCTTTTCTAGCTGACTTTACTTTGCTTATAGAGATTGGGCTTCAGTGTCTGGATCTTCAGTAGTGCCTCCCAACCTCAAAAGTGATTTCGTGAGTGCCCCAAGTTTAACCGCATAGATTTGAGCCTTTGACAAAAAAGATATTAAGAGTGAAAGGAGGTAAGAGATCACAGTATATATACCTTTTCACAAATTTACCAAGCCGCTGAATGTTCTTCTGTTTTCATAGACTTTAAAAAACCCCAGAAATGGATCTGATGTATCTAAACCATGGAGTTTGATCAGAAACTTGCCTAGTTTCTCCCTATTTTATGGCGGGATTTACAATTCCCACAATTCTAAATCCGATAGCTACACCATATTTCATAGATGAGAGAGATACCAGTCCTGAAACACAGAGTCTTGGAACTCCAGTCCTGAACTGGGGATTCCTATGACTCCAGTGAGGCCTCCTTCACAGGGGAGTACCTGCACTTTTTGAGCACCTGCATTTTTTGTGCACCTGCTCCTCTCAGAGTATGGGAAACTGAAACGTCCTTGATTTACTGTAGGCACTACTTACACACAGTCAAAACATCAATGTTTCATCAAGATTATTCTCATACAGAATCCAAAACACAGCACTGTACCAGCTACCAGGAAAAAATTAACTCTATCCTAGCCAAAATCAAGACAGAAATCTGTTAAAGATTCTCTAATAGATAGAAAACCGCATCAGCTTTAAATTACCATGTTTCTTTCACATAAAGAATGTAATTTACTGGTACTGTTGCCAAAGCTACACTTCCATCTTTCTTATCTTTGAATCACTTTGTTCAGATAGCCAGAGCCCAGCCCTGGGGAGAGGTAAGGCTGCAGTTTGGGTGTGGAGCAGAGCATGCTGATGATCCACTCAGAAGTGGAGCAGGCACAACTTGCACCACAGGCTGAGTAGCAGCTTGAAACTTAGCCTTGCTGCTAGAGAACATTAAAAATTCCTGTTCAGTGAGGTGTAGCTAAAGTGAAGCACCTGCCTAGCAAACAAATTACCTTGTGTATAAAAAACAGAACTGTGCAATAATTAAAGTTATATTTTAAGAATTAGGAATTGGATGATATTGTTCTTCAACTTAGTTTTCTATCTTATTTTCTCCATTAGCAAAATGCTGTTAGGTAAGCTACTTTATTAGTATTCATGAATAGAGAAAATTAGCTCACCAAATGCTAGCAGGTTTAGCTTAAGTTTTCCTCAGCTTCCGGGTGAAGATTCAGGTCACTGTTTCGTCAGCAGATGTTAAACTTCATCCAAGTTGCCGTCAATCCATCTCAGAGAGGTAAGATATCTGGATCTTCTGTAAATCATTAAGGTCCTTAGTTTATGTTAAAAATGCTGATGAATCCTGCTCCATTTAGAGATTTTGGAACAATGGACWGACTTGAAAAGAAATCATAGAATCATAGAGTAGCTTGGGTTGGAAGAAACATTAAAAGCCATCTAGTTTCACCCTGCTGCCATGGGCAGGAACACCTTCCATTAGATCAGGTTGTTCAAAGCCTCCTTCATCCTGGCCTTGAACATTTCCAGGGATGGGGCATACACAATTTTTCAGGGCAACCTGTTCCAGTGTCTCACCACCCTCACAGTAAAGAATTTTTTCCTATCAGTTAATCTAAACCTGCCCTCTTTCAGTTTAATGCCATTATCCTTTATGCTATCCCCACACGACCTTGTAAAAAGACTCTCCCCATCTGTCTTGTAGGCCTCCTTCAGGTACTGGAAGGCTGTTTCCCAGAACCTTCTCCAGCCTGAAMAACTCCAGCTCTGTCTTCATAGGAGAGATGCTGCAGCCCTCTGATAATAGGATCAAATCCTTTGAACATCACCTTGTTACTTAATTTCTACCAAAATAAGTGGGAAGTAGGAGGGTTTTTTAAATCTACCTGATATATATTTGTGTTTTTAGACATTTGAATTCCTAACAAAATTTGTCTTACAGAATCTTTGAAAAAAAAAATCATCAAAAAACCTCCAAAGATGTACTTTTCTTTTGATATATAACCAGCAAGGGTCTTTGAAATAAGTTAAGGAAATCTCCCCAAGAACTGCAACAATATGTACACCCGTAAAAAGATGGAAATAGAAATTTATCCAATATTATGAAAAGTAAAAAAGATGGGAAAAAGAAGCTGGGGGTGAGAGGTGGGGGAAGAAGTGTTAATTGCAAAATTAGTATTTTTCTTTGGGAGGGTGTACCTGCAGTCTTGCCTGGCTTACTGTTGAATTAAAAACTCAGAATAGGAAAAGTTTGGGCAATTTAGCATGCAAAYACTTTCTTGGGGCAATTGCACTTGCTCATGTTATGTCTTTTCAATGCACTGGGTAACTGGTTTAATTTAGTTAACAGACTGATGCTTTAGCATACTGCTCCACTGGTTTGCACAGGTTTAATACTTCCCTGAAGTTAAATTAGAATTTTGACTGCTGCTGAACTTTTGAAATTACTTTATCTGATATATAATTCCAATATCTCAATGCTAGTAAAATGCTAATTATTACTTAAGTCCAAATATAAGTTGAGTTTGTAAAATGCAATATAGTCAGATTTTCTAAGTATTTTTATAATGCCTTTTGCAAATGTCATAAAATTTTAAGATACCAATAATTCTACTACTTGACAGCATTATGAATTATGAACAAGTCATATTCTCCTTCCACTCCCTTTTGAAAGATGTTTTTTAATGCAAGTAATAASCAAAAGTTTCAAGTTCTTAAAATAMAGCTTCCTTGGTCAAACTGGCTTTAATAAAATCAAGACAAAGCCACTGAGCTGCCACAGTTGTACATTGGACATAAATGAGAAAAAATAAAATGATGGAGAGAGAGAGGATGAAAGTAAAAACAGTAGACAATTTTAATTAATGAAAATTTTACATTGCTATAATTTACAAGAAAAAAGCAAGTAAGGGAATTAAAAAGGAGATTGTCTGACTGAGTCATAATGACTTTGTTTGTAGCTTTTTATAAAATTTTGTACCAAAAGAATTTAACAAACATCTGAACCATAACAGTGATGGTATTAATCCCTTCTGATGTCTCTATTCACCTGTTTATTTCAATTAGACCTCTTCTGGGCTGGATAGGAATTCATGTTGGTGTATTTCTGTGTGGTCTCTTCCTCTTCTCTCAAAAAGTAAACTAACATGCAAGGCACTGAACAAGCTTTATGTTTCACAGAAAATGCTCAGAAGCAGTAGTGAAGAAGTTGGTGTTTTATGTCTGGTCCTAGAACATTGTAAATATCTATTTCAGATTTCAAGCCAGTATTGGTTAGATTTTAAAATAAAATTGTATTCTTTTTATTTTTTTCTGAAAACTTAGTTGAGTTTAAACTGTGCATCTGGCCAATCTTATTCAAGCATTCCTCATCTTGCTCCACACTAAAAGAAGACATGATCATTTCAAGTGTTTCTAGATCACCTGCCTGTCTTCTTCCAGGACTTAGGATACACTGTCAGACTCAGCATAAAGCAATGCCTTTTCTTGGGATGAGACATTCAGCAATCTCAACTCCCAGAACACAAAAGCCTCTGACCTTCCTTCCTCTCTCCAGTAATTCACCACCGTTTTCCCCACCATTCCCCCAACAATGTCTAAGCACTCCAGCCTTCTCCTTTAATTCTGAGGTAACGTGGCAGAAAACAATGATACAATTTAACAAAAGAAACACCTTATCACTTACCCATTTCACTTAATTAATGTCAATGTATCAGCAATACACAAATGTCCATGGAGTTCTCTGACTGGGTATGTAGTCAAGAAAAGTTACTGAAGCAATAGATGAGTTGGCATTTTCCCAGCAATACATAGTGCAGACGGGGTTATCAACAGTAAGCGTGCAACACAAATCTGTGTAATTTACATGTCAATATGTTATCAGCATGAAGTCCAAAATGGACAGTTTAGGACAAAGGAAAGTTCCCAGTGTGTTACAGGCTGAAAACAATCTATCACAACAATTAATACAGTCAGATGCAAAGAYAGCCTCAATTAGTCAACTCCCATGATAATTCCCAGAAGAGTTAWAATTAAATCAGTCATAGAAATGTAGAATGGTTTGGATTGGAAGGAACCTTAGAGATCACCTAGCTCCAAACCCCCCGCTCTGTCCAAGGGCATCTCCCACTACACTAGGTTGCTCAGTCCTCYTTCAACCTGGCCTTGAACACTTACAGGGATAGGGCATACACAACTTCTGAGGACAGCCTGCTCCAGTGTCTCACCACCCTGGCAGTAAAGAATTTCTTCCTAACATCTATTCTAAACCTATTCTCTTTCAGTTTGAAGCCATTCCCCCTTGTCCTGTCATACTTTTGTAAATAGTCTCTCTCAAGCCTTCTTGTAGGCTCCCTTCAGGTACTGGAAGGCCACAAGTAGGTCACCCTGAAACCTTCTCTTTTCCAGGCTGAATGCATGGCAATACTCAGAATAGACTGCAACAGTGAAGAGTAAATTACCTTGACACCAGTAATGCAAAACTTAGAGGGAGATGAATTAGCACTAAATTAGTAATTAAAATATTTATTTCCACATTTAAAGTGTTACTAAAGTTGTTTGTTGTCTTGACATGAAATGAGGTTGTTGACATATCTCTTATGAAAAATTAGCCATAAATATTATAGCTTTCAGTTCAAGAGTGGTATGAATTTGATTGTTAACCTTCCTTTCACATATGCTCTTTAAAATGAACATATCCATAAATGCTCTTTAATATCTTTATTTCCATTAAAATCTTTCAGGGTCACTAACATTAAGCTTAGGTCAAGCAAGAGATTTGAGTTTTTGATTTGGTTATTATGAGAGTGTCTTAGTTTCTGACAAGTTGTAGCAGATCTAACACAATTTCATAATCTCTCATCCTGTGACAAGGTAAATTGAAAGTTATAATTTTATGACCTGATAGATACATTATAATATCAGTTTCTATTTTCATGCCTGGAAGAACAAACAAGTATTTTTCTACTTAGTTTTTGAATACCTAAGATGTTTATGAACTGCAGCAGACTACGTATGCCCCAGCTGATATTGTTTTAATATCATAAAGCTGCCCTGGAGTGAAAATATCAATTTCTGTGGCAGATTACTGGAAAATTCTAGTCAAAAGCAATTATCTATGGTTATTTTCAGGCTTGTAGATCATTCATTATTAATGGATGAGTTAATTAAATTAATTTAAGTGAAAATGTTGAGACAGAGCAGTTCCTGTTGAGGTAATATGCCAAGATATACCACGAGATGTCTGCTTCTTCATTAATTTTGTCTTGATTGAGGTTAGGTGAATCCCTGAGAGGCTCTTAGCAAGCCTTAGTCTTTCAGGTGAGAATCAATTTATACTAAAGGCAGTCTTGTGTATAGCAGTGGTATGTTCTTCTCTTAGCTCGAACAAGAAATTGAGAGTTACATTAAGATTTTCTATATTATAACTGCTTTTAATTTGTTAAGCATTCTTGTGCAAAATGTGTCAGGAGCTGCTGCCTTTGTGTTTGTGGGTGAGCAGAATAGATTTTGTGACCTTGAATAAAGTTTGACCACTGGGTGCATAGTTTAAGTTTTCAATAGCTCCTATTTCAAGAACAGATGAGTGGAGACAATTATTAACAGGAGACCAGCTCCCTTGAGCTCCAGCTGCTCCAAGCCATCAGGAATGTCTGAGCAGTGCAGTGCTCATGATAMCTACTAGAGAGCTTTCAGCATTTAAATTTCTCAGCTTGCCTCTTGTACAGCTAGGAAACATGACCTAATTAGTTTTTTCATCTTTTTCACTGTTCATGAGGAAAGACACACTGACAGCAATTTAATTAGATGTTGATATAACTTTTGGTAGTGACAAGAACTGGAGATGTTCACAATGGCAGAGATTTCCTGCCCTCCTCGGTGGGCTCAGCCTGTGTATGGATTGGGATTGTATTACGTGAGGTTATGGGGAGGGAGAGTTGCTATTTTTTGGTGTTTGTTTGGCTCTTTGTTTCGTGGTGTTTAGTTGTTTGGTTTGGGGGTGTTTTGTTGTTGTCGTTCCGGTTTTGTGGTTTTTGTTCTTTTTTTCATGTTTTGGGGGTTTTTTTAAGCGAGTAAAGCATGCTGGAAGTTTGATTATCTGCCAGACAGAACCTAAGACTGTATAGTCTTGTTCTATTGTCCTGACAGTTAGTACAAGGAGCTTTAACTCTTGGTTGTCAATAGAGGTGMTGGAGGAAGTTCCCTTTTTTTGATCTTTCTCCAGTATACAGTCTGCCAAATAGGCCATACACTAAGATTAGTTTCAGTAACACAATTCCTTTGTGTCACAGAATACAGCATAGTTGAGGTTAGAAGGGACCACTTAAAGCTGCTTGCCCAGGACCATGTCCAGATGACTTTTCAATACCTCCAGGAAGGGACACTCCACAACCTCTCTGGGCAGTCTCTACAGTACTCAGTCACACTCTCAGTAAAAAACTGTTTTCTGATGTTCAGGTGGAATGTTCTCTGTTCCAGTTTGTACYCATTGCCTCTGGTCTGTCACTGGTCACAGGTGAGGAGAGTCTGGCTCTGTCCTCTTTGCACCCTTCCATCAGGTATTTGTGCATATCGGTGATTTCCCCTCTGAGCCTTCTCTTTCCTAGGCTGACCAGCCAGAGCTCTCTCAGCCTTTCCTCATTGATGAGATGCTCCAATTCCTTCATCATCTTCATAGCCTGTCACTTTACTCTTTCTGGCATGTCCATGTCTCTCTTGTACTGGAAAGTCCAGACCTGGACACGGGATTCCAGGTGTGGCGTCACCAGAGTTGGTAATGAAAATCATCTTTGCTTAAACAATAGGAAAATGTAAATGACGGTGATTTAATTTTCATGTGGCCATACACTAAAATCCTACCGAGGCAGCAGCGGGATCAGCGGCTGCCTGAGGCCCTGAGTGAGTGCCAAGGATTTGACCACAGGGCAAATCCTGCAGCCAAACCCCAGCCCACTGCCCCAGCCAGGAGCAGAGCAGCTGAGGGTACAGGAGAAACCCCAAGCCCTGGCATCTGACAACTCACTGGAGATGAAAATGGCTTGAGGCCAGGCCAGGATGTAGGCTCACAGATGAGCCCAGCTTAGCAGGACCCACGGCCAGGCAGGGCAGGGCTGTGGGAAGCTGGAAGTGGACCCTGCTGTGGCATCACTGGGGCAGGGGCTGATGGCCCATGGTGCTGAAATGGGGTCCTGGGACGTGGGCAGTGTAGGAGGTAGCCTTGGGGTACTGGACAAAGATGGTGAGGTCTAACAGTGTTCTCAAGGACATAAAAAATTCTTAACATTGATTGTGTCTTTATACAGAGTTTGGGTCTATATGGGACTTTGAGATTGGCACTTCTATCTAAAACAATTATTGTGTTGACCTAAAGTGTTATATTCCACAGCTCCGTGTTTATTATGTAAATATGGGTTTTTTTAAAAAAGAATAGCTGACAGTAATGTCTACAATCACCCAAAGTAGCACTGTGAATCTTAGTTTTCTTGTGTATTCTTGACATATTTAACTGTTTGGTATGGAGCTCTTTGGATAAGACGACCTCTTCATGGTGACTTTTGATTTCTCATAAAGAGAAAAGCGGAAAGTAGAAAAGGCTCTGCCAGAAATTAATCTTGCACATAAATTGGAAGACTTTTACATCCAGAAACGAAGACATAAAATATATTCATCTTGGTGTCAACTTTGACTTTTTTCCTTTTTCTCTCTTTTTCAAATGAAAACACAATAAAATTTATTTAATATGTAAGCATATGAAAACCTGCTGCACACAAGCAGTTAAAGCTGACAATCAAATATTTTGAGGTTTCAATCTGTGTTGGCCAGAAACTTGGACTGAAGATGACAGAAGTTAAGGAGACAAGGTGTTGTTATAGGAATTACGGCAGAGGCAGCATTTTTTTCTCCCCGACAGCCTTCTCAAAAAACACTGTAAGGAGAAGAAGAAGAAACAGAGTAACTAGAGCCAAGAGAGGAGAAGCACTTTAAGGAACAGAAGAGACTCTGGAGCCAGGAAGTGAGATATTTCAGGAAAATGAATCTGACACAGAGGTCTGCACTGATGGGAGATACACTAGGGCTTTGTGAAGGCAAGAAGTAATTTCAAAATGGGCAATAAATTGCTGCTGTTCCTAAAAAACCATTCACTCTACTTCCATCATCGTCTGCTAGTCTTCACATGCTCTTCCTGCTCTCAGTCCTTTACCTTGCCAAAACCATGTTCCATTTTAAACCAGCACAAGACAGTGGGGGTGAAAATGAGAGCCAGGGAAAAGGAAGGAGGTGTTAAGATTGCTGCTTTTGTTGCTGCATGGCTTCCGTCTACTTATTGTGGTCCTGGGAGGAGATGGGAGAAGACAGTAAGTGGAATAATAATGGGTATGAGATACTGAAATGGGAAAAAATGAGATGGAAAATAAGAGGTAACAGCTAGCATGAAAGACAGGCTGGAGCAAAGGGGTACTAAAGAAGGCATAAGAAGTGCTTACTCCAGTGCCTCAGCATTTCCTTGATATCAAAAATAGTTTAATAGTTAATGGAAAACGTTCCCAGTTTTCATGTGCTGTGTAGTTCTGTTAAACTGTGAGACTCTTTGCTTATCRTCTACTCTGTTTGCTCAGAGGATTAAGTTCTGAGTATCTAAAATTTCCCAGCATCCTGATGATCAATTCTTCCTGAGAGTCAGTATAACTGGAAARATTTGTCAGAAACAGTTATGCCCAGAATTTTAAAAATAAATATCTTATTTAAAATGCTTAAAAGGTATCAAAATTGGGAAGTAATTTTTCAAGATTAATACCCTGATTAAACCTGCATGTGAAGTACACACATAATGTCAAATTAAGATCTTCTGTTATTCCTGATCGACTGCAGGATAAACAACACATGTAGACATACTCTGTTTTCTCCTTGCTCAGGTTTTATTCCTGCATTAATACATATTGTTCTGACTCAGCTTCAGTAATGAAGTGTTAATTTCCTCATGCAGTTCTGTGATGTATTCAACAGGTGACTACCACGTGTTTTGGATGGATTAATTTGGTTTTGCTTTACAGAGGGTAGAAACCAGTCAGATTAAATTCAGAAGCTGATTTGGGAGTCTCTATTGTATACACACAAAAACGATAAATTAAAGGATTACCGGTGACTWTCTTGTTCTGGCTTTTGCTACCTTTTCCATTGTTTGGAAAACAACCTTCTGTAAATGTATCTATTTTGHGCAAGATCTCCTTGGGCTTTTTATGCTTTTTCTATGCCATTGTCTTCTAAAAACATAGGAGACATATAAAATAATTTTCYACTCCTTTAGAAGTCTAGCCAGTGTTTGTGGGAGCTATTTATCTGTTTAAAAGCATACTACAGCAGACGTGGTCATTGAATTAAGTGAATTCTTCTAATTGTATTGAGGAATTTCAGTGCAGTTTCAAATGGTGTGATGTAGCTCTGTGATCACTTTGAATTACATCTAGATGAGCTCTTTGCACATAACTGTGAAATCAGGAAGTAGCACATAATGCCACAGTAATAATTCACTGAAAACTTGGACTTCACATCTGCTTTTGAATACTGTCACCACATACTCAATATCGAAAGGTTATAAACATGGGAACTAACCATGAAATGAAAGGCGTATGAATGTGTCGGATTTTGAGATCTTCATTCTGAAAACATGTGCTGCTGCTTTAAATTGCAGTCAAAATCTCTGCAATTAAGGTATGACATGCCCTTCTGGTAATGAAATTTTCCAAATTATATTAGAAGCATATGATTCTCTTACAGAATCACATGAGCCCACATCTTAGATCCTGAAGTCTCATGTTTGAATTACAGGCTGTTAATTTAACTTTAATTAGAAAATCACCTTAATGTTCATGTCCAGTTTTAATGACAAGAAGCCTTCAAAGCTTCCATTCATTTGGTTTTACTTATTCAGTAGTCAGATGCATTTAGATTTAAAGCTTATAAATCCATTATCACTTAGGGACAGGAGTATTAATCAGTTAAAAATCTGCTGTATATATTAAAAGCCTTTGCTCATTCAGATTGTAAAGTGTTTTCATTAAAACCTATTTTAAACTGATTAATAGGAATTTATGTATGAATTTGCTTATGTGAATGTAGATAACATTTAATGAAAGTAAAGATCCCAAACATTTAACTTAGATAAGGAGTCAGCTTCTTGTAAAACCCAAGCTACTTTACACAATAATCACATTATAATTTTCAACACTTYTGCATAGTTAAGGAAGAAAATCAAGAAGTGATTAATTTATGTTCTTAGCATTAATTTCTTTGCAAAGTAAATATTTTTACATTAAAAAAAAAAAAGCCAAAACCCTCTACTTTAATAGTCAAAATATCTCAAATAAATCCACATCCTACAGAAACTATGCTTGTGGTAGCTTGGTAGGTGAAGATATTACTTGATTGTATCCTCCTACCCACATGAAACTCACATTTCAGAGGCATCTTATGTGAAGAATAAAGCTTAATACAAATTCTCCCTTAGAGACTTCACAGAATGATTGCTAAATTGGGAAGRCACCTTTGGAGAAAATCCAGTCCAACCTTCCTATTCAAAGTAGGGAGTAGGGCCAACTAGGGAGCAGATTGCTTAGGACTGTGCTCTACCATGTTTCTAATAYCTCCCTGATACAGCCTCCAAACCTCTCTGGTCAACCTGTTTTTGACCACTTTCGTGGTAAGAATGGTTACTTGTCTTCAGAGAGTTTTCTGTCTTTCAGCATGTGCCCATTGCCCATKGGTCTTTCACTAGACATCACTGAGAAGAGTCTTCTCTGTTTTGTTTCCTTCCCCCTCATCTGATATAATTGAATTGGTGAGATGCCCTGAAGCCTTTTCTTCTTAACATTAAACAGTTCCAGCTCTCTTTAGCATTTCATCATGTATCAGATGCTCAGATCATTTTATATCTTCATGGCTCTTCACTGGATCTGCTTTGGTATGTCAACACTCAAAAGATGCATCTGGAGGGCTTTTCTGTGCCTTCTGCCAAAATCAATCAATCAATATTGTACAGGCATTTTGTTTTTCTTCTAAATTTTCAACCATTTAAGTTTGAAGTGGCTTATTATTATTATTGAATTMTTTATGTTGGAGTCCAAGGTGCAGRGAGTATTTCTCTGCCTGTTTTGAGAGGTTTTAYCCCCCTGGATAACCCTGTTTTTGACCTTCGTCCATGGAGAAGGTTACCTACCCTCTGGGAGGAAGTAGAGTCTACACTGGTGTGAATTAGGTGATAGAACATTATATAAGTTTGTCACAGGGCGAAAATTTAGAGGTGTTGGGTTTGTTAATTTGGCAGAATGGATAAGAGACAAAACCTTCAAAATGGAGGATTGTTGTTGTTTTAGGCCTTCTTCTTTCTTCTTTCTCTGCTCCATTTTCTGCAGCAAAGGTGGATTGAGAGGGTTGGGTGGAGAATGCCRCAGTTCCTTTCATGTGACAGAACAATTTATTGAACATTGGTAGAAAAGTAAAAATATCTTTCGTTTCGGGTTTTCATTGGTTAATTTACCTATAAAAGGACACAGTAATCTTGATAAGTTGTCTTCTCCCTTGCGCTTTCTAAGAGGAGTAATCTTGTTCCTTGGCTCCTATTCTGATAAGACTTAATAAACAACTATCTAAGAGCAAAAGCGTGGAAAAGTCCCGTTCGTCTGCGGAGCCCGGGTAAAGGATCGGGGAATCCTCCCCCATCAGGGGAGGCTCAATTAAGACACAGCAAAGTGTCAATTTATAGCTTAGGTTTTGTTCTATGTGATGGTTTCAGAAGGCACAAGTCACCAAAACTGATTTTAAATCTTCGTAAGCAACTTTATTTTGATATTATTATTGTTTAAAAGATTATCAGTGGTTTAAAAGAATAGCCCAAAATCAATCTGTATCAGCGAAGCATTCAGTTTATACCATGTAATTTATAACTGTTATGATCAATTCATATCTTTGTAGGTACTGACTTGACCTGGAAAACATGCAAGTCCCACTACTTTTAAATCACCTGTCTTCTACTAGAGACAGTGAAGGAGTGAAACAGACTGACATAGTGGGGAATAACAAATGTGTTAAAATCTGTGATAACAACAATTCTACACTGTCAAAGACCTGTAATTGACCTTTGATGCCTCCCCTTTCACTAAATGCTATGTCCAGTGTTACTTTTATTTAAATTATTCAGTAGTTGAAGGCATACCTCTAGTGAATTAAATTTCAAATCCCCAAATATTAATTTATGACAAGGATCACCAACTTTAGCTCAATTTAATTTCAAATCCCAAAGTGTGCATTGAAATTCCAATGAATATTTCTAACGCTAATTACTCAATTTCTATATTTATAAGGGAACTGGCACCTCATAAATATCACATTGTGCTATTATCTCCATATGTTCCTGTTCCCGCTAAATATAGCAAATCAGCAATTAGCACTAGAAATATTCATTAAAGTTTGAAGGTAGATAAATAACAAGTAGAAATGCCATTTATTTATTATAATTTACAAAGCAAAGAACATCTAAATGCTTCTTATTTGATTAATGTGCCACATACCACCAGTTACACTAAATGCTTCAACTGAACTAGCACTAGATAAAATTCATACTGCCTCATAAGACAATATGCTTAATGGCTTGTCTGTTTTGGCACTCAACACCTTGTTAAGTTTTGATTAGCCTTACCTCTAACATTAGGATTGCAAAAGGATCTTAGAGGTAGTCTTTTTTTAACCCCCATGTCTAGGACTGTTTTTTGTTTTGTTTGGGTTTTTTTTTTGTTTTGTTTTGTTTTTAAGTAGAAAACAAAGCCATGAAATACACTAGGTCTATCCTCAATGTGAGGAATATTTCTTTTTTTGGGAAGTTTTCTGTCAAGTCATGAAATCTGTGAGCTACCTGTACTGAGAGCTTAGTCAGACTGGAAGGYGCAAACTGAGGAAATTGGCTTCATTATTCAACATAATCTTTCCAAAACACATTCTTCTGATAATCTGTGCACCATGAATACTCTAGGTCACTTCCCTTTGCACATACTAACTGTTGCACATTTGGTGCTGCACTGCTTGCCATGTAGAGCAGATGATATGGAAAGTTTTCAAAGCATGTCCAGATACCAGTCTTAAGTATAAAGACAATGGGGTATTCATGTCTCCCTTCGCACCAAAACTCAGGGCAGGTGAAAAGTCAAAACAGCATGTGCAAAAAACCCTATAAACAAGGGAATCTTAAAGCTATTAAGCTGCCTTTCCTACTCTGCACTCTGTCCTTGACTGTGCTTTGATTATGACTTGGATGTCTTTCCACATAGCCTCAACTATTAGTGATATATTAGAAATATGAAATTACCCTTCCCTAAGCAATTCTGTAAAYATAAATTCAGCAAAAATATTAAAAAGAAATACTGATTTTATAGGTTGAGGAAATAAATTGTTTTTAATGACAATAAGGAAAAAGAAACATTTAGAAAATCTCAGAATGTTTTTTATACTCCCTTTAGGTTTGTTTTCTCTTTTGACAGTGTTAAGGCTTAATGTGCAGATACTCACATGTTTCTGAGGAAATCATTCCAATTTAGATTAGTTTCGCATCTCTACAAACCAGCATCTTTAAGAGGTATATAGCTTTTTTACTAGACTTGACTTTTTTCTCTGTGTGTGTGTCTCTGTGTGTGTTTATGTGTGTTGCAAGAGACAATCACAATTGCCTCAAACAGTGTTAAGATCACCGAAGGACTTTGTCCACTATGGTAAACTGCAAAGAAGCAACTGTACGTCTGCAACCACCTCCCCTCCCCTCCCCTCAGAATGTGCCTCTGCAAATACCTGGACTGGGAGTTAAGCCACCTGAGAGGAACCTGAAATAAGATAAAGGTGGTACTATTGTCCAGTTATCTCAGGTCTTAGGAGAGGTTAACAAGGCTGGGGGAGAAGAATGTGCCCACTAGGAAAGCCAACTCTGCAGCTGTACTGAAAATCAGCTCTGGCTGTGTCCAGCGGGGGGAGGCCACAGCCCACAGCCCATTCCTGAGGCCCTTCCCACAGAGGACTGCACAGCACCCATAGTGTTGCAAAAGACAGTGAAAAATTCCCCCACCCATAGAGGAGGTCCTTGGGCATTCCCACTATACCTGAAGGAATGACTGTCACTTATTRCACAGGTAGGAAGGGAAGATTTGCCAATAGCAAAGAAGAACACAACACCTGGGACRAGAAGATCAGAATAGAGATCAGGATGGTTTGACTAGGCCACAGCAGCAGCTCAAGTTCAATTTTTGTATGTTATTTAAGAATAATACCAGCTTTGCTACAGATGTCTCTTTTAAATTTATCTTCATTTTACRTGCAAGTTACTTTTAGTTTCTGGAGTGATACCTTATGGGACATATCTGATAAAGCATGATACTTGCATAAAGCAAACATTTCCATACAATGATTTTATTTCTATAACTTATCAATCTTGTACAAGCATGCTTTATATTTGCAACAGATATTCTCACCTCAGCTACTGAGATTGTGTGATGAGCTKAGCATTTTAAAGTAGGATAAGCAGAAAAATGTACAAAATGGAGGAAGTTTAAGCACTTAGTACCAGACCGTGAAGCTAATCATATTCAAAGCAGGTGGTGACAACAGTTTTTCTGGCTGAACTGAGAGTCAAGTCTACTCCAAAGGAATGCTGGATATGCGCACAGAAACTTTGGGGTACATAATGATGCATGGACTTGTAATTTACTGCAACAACTTTCCTTAAAAATAAGACTAAACCTTGGTAGAATTTAACATTACAGCTTCGAAAGGAGTGAATACTTGGAAGCACTGTATAACTTTCACCTTTACGTGTACTTCATATGGTTGGATTTAGAGAGAGCATTTTATTGCGCATCAGATAAGACCGCCCCTTGACTTTGCTTTATATTTATTGTCTTTTTTAATGCACTGCTGAAGGTGAATAGATGTCAAGAATGATACATTAGCTAATGTCTAAATGTATTCATGTCGAGACATTGAAGGACAGTCCTTTAAATGCAGCTGGACAGCAGGAAAATAAATGACAGAGTTCTCAGAGTGTCACTTAGAATTTCATCGTTGTCAGTCACCAGAATAAATTCCAGTATGCCTATAATGAGGACTCTAATTATATATAAATATATATATATATATATATATATATATATATAAAAAACAAGAAAATTGGTTTTCTATTTTGGCTCTTAAATTAAAACAAAAAAAATCTTGCAGTAACAGCTCTCCTTATAACATTTATTTGTATAGGAGTCATCTGCACAACGCTCCTATATGAGGGCTTTAAGTATGAATGCTCACGTTTAAAGTACTACTTCAAGTCCATTACATAGTTTAATTATTATTAATTGGTGTATTCTCTCATAAGACATGATGAATTAGACTTGTTTAGTCATGATTCTGTAAGAAGATTAAATTAAATCTTTTAMTTTTCAAGCACTTATATGATTACTGGCAGTTACCAGACATTACTTTTACTCTAGGTGCAATATTGATTACATTAGATCTCACAGATGGTTGTGGTCCTATAGACTGGGTGTGCTGAAATTCCTGAGACAAAGTCAGAGGATTCAGCAACAATTAACCTAAAGGTCTCCAGTGGCCCCATGCCAGGCATGGCCAGTTCCAGCCCCAGCGCAGGGCACGGCTGAGCCCCTCAGCCACGGGCGGGCGGGCGAGAGCCCCGGTGAGAGCCTGGGCAAGGGAGAGCAAAACGCTGCCCGGCAGCCAGGGCTGAGCCAGGGGAACCGTGCGGGAAACAGCCCTGCAAGCCTGAGGGGACAGCGGGAGCGGGGACGGAGGCGAGGAGAGAGCCGGCAGAGAGGCTCCTGCAACCCTTGGAAAGACCCTGGTGGGGCAGATGGACATGCCCTGAAGGAACTATGGCTACTTAAAAGCTAATGAAGATGCAAGTTTACCTTGAAGGACTGCAGTCTGTGTGAAGGCCCCAGGCYGGAGCAGRGAGAAGTGTGAGGTRGAGGAAGAGAGAGAGAGAAGAGCTTCTATGGACTAGCAGTCCTGATTCCCCATTCCCAGCGCAGCTGGGACAGAGGAGGTAGAGGAGTTAGGGATGAGGGAGTGAAGATGCGCCCGGGGAAGAAGAGGAGGAGAAGAAGAAGAAGATGTTTTAGTTCCTTTTTTCACAGTATCCGTCTCTAATCAATTGGCAATAAATKAATATTTCCCCAATTCATTTCACCCAAGACTGTAATAGATAAGTGACATCCCTCTGTTTATCTCGACCGTTGAT
The DNA here is from genome assembly GCA_003713295.1 of Parotia lawesii. Taxonomy (NCBI): domain Eukaryota; kingdom Metazoa; phylum Chordata; class Aves; order Passeriformes; family Paradisaeidae; genus Parotia; species Parotia lawesii. The sequence continues at coordinate 467,224 of RAHM01000233.1, read as the reverse complement.
AAACATTTCCATCCTGATTGTGACTCRCTGATCACACAAACGAAACCATTTTCAGGGCTGGGGTCCTTGAACATTTCCTCCAACACAGAAGCTTGACTGCACTGCCTATTTCAGAGCTGTGAGAACCTGCTTATTCTGCTGCCAGTGCTTTGCTGTGCAACGCAACGCACAAGGGTGCTGTTGGTTAAGTGGGATATGATGAAGCAGCAAGCTATTGATCTGCTCTTGTGCCTGCTGGTCAAACTACTGTTGTCATGTTAGGATGTCCAGGTATTTCTTGTGCCACTGTTTTTCTATGCATGTTAATTTTAGTAGGTGTTGACAACTTTGTGGTGGTATGAAATTTTTAAGGGTTTGAGAAGTTACATTCCACCTTCTCTAGTCCTAGGATTGGGAAGTAATTTGAGGCCTATCCCTGACTGGCAGTTACCATAAATGAGGAKTTGCTGTATCATTCTGTGGCATAGTGTTTTTCTGGAAAGGTTTTATGTTCAAATGAGAAGGAAGAGAAAAATGTGTGAGGGAATGGTGAAAAACATATCAGAAAGCCAGCAGAGTTTCAGGAAAACATCTGTACTTATTTCAGCTTTCAGAAGAGGGTGATGTGGAGGGACACAGTCTTGACAAAGTCCTGAGACCTTAAGCTGTCAGGTTAGTAGAATGAATGCCCTGTAACCTTACACTACTGGTGGAAAAATCAAATGTGCTGCTCTTAACACACACAACAGCTTCTTTCTACCCAACAGTTTATGACTTAGCTACCTTCGTTTTTTTCAGCGCTCTTGATGGTTGTGACTGTGGAAACACACACAATTGAGTTAATGTTCCTAGAGGTCAATGTTGGTGAAGATATTTAGGCCTATACAAAAATTGTATAATAACTCTATTTTGAATTCTACAGCTTCTTTCTAGCACAACACATTTATAAAAGGAAGTTCTTTAGCAATGTTAATGCAGAACTCTTGAAAAAATATTTTAAGTCTTAATTAGAGCTTTGAAAAATTACAGCTTTAAGTGAAATACGCTTAGCTTTCATCTTTCTGCAGAAATGTTCAGCTCTGAAGTAATTCAGTTGATTTTCAGTGCACATTTTAATAACAAACCTATTATCATGTCAATCAGGACTTTCATGTTTTCTTTTCTTTTAAGCAAAGAAAACACTCCAAATTAGTTCTACTTGAAATATTGGCAATAAAAGGTGTGTTAAAAACTGCAGTTAGTACTGAAAGGTTTGTCTTAAAATTTTTAAAGTTATTATTCAGAAAAAAAAACCTACTCCATCTGAGCACTTCTGAGGTTGTATGGAATAAAATGTTGAACTATTTCTTCCCTGTGAAATTAAAAGAGGTAACAAAACACTGGTATTTTAACTTCATTTTCATTAGAGTCAACACTAATGCCCAATTGTGTTGGGTTTTTATATTATCCTGTCAAAGTAACTGCAAAGTAGTATTTTTGGTTTTATCYGACAGTCTGGTAAAATGCATAAAATTGTACTACTATACTATCGTAGTATCTTTCTTTCAGGATTATCTCCCTATTTTGTACAACTAACTTTGTGTGGTACACACAGGGTAAATTAATTTCTCCTTTTCTGATCCATGAGAAGGCACAGAGGTGCGTGCCTTAGCACAAATCATCAGAGAATCATGTCCTAACCCTGTGCTGAACTCTAGTTTGAATGACAGTGGACAGTCTAACCTGCGTCTAAACAAGGGTTTAGGCAGATATTAAGACCATAGCTTTGCTCATTTTTCAAGCATATGCTTACATTCCGTGTTGCTTTGAGTACCAGCAATTGGAAAATTCTCAAAACTGAAGAGTAACAAACTCTTTAATACTCTCTCCTTAAGGAAGCAGTTTGTTACCAGGACATTTGATTTCATTTTTAAATACAATAGTGACCATGTGCTATTGAAACACTGCTTTTAGTTTCAAGTGAGGAAAAAGATATATGTTAAAAGTTAATGGGCATCTTGGGTATGCTTTTAAATCTTAATTTCCATCATCTGTTCCTCATGGGCTCCCCATGACTCTGGCAAACATTCTGGTTTGCATTTTGCTTTTGTTTGCTACAGTGAACTTTTAGGAAAATATGTCGCTGACTGAAGAATACAATCTGTTAGATGCCAGTTCATGGCAGGTACAAAGCATTTTACAAAATATCAGATATTTTGATCTGATCCTGTTTTCTAAAGGAAAAAAATTAGTGGAATCAAACTGTGTTCCATCTGGCTCAAAGAAAAAATATAATAGGTAGTAAGGCTTAATATAACATGTTTAATTCTGCTCACACAGATGATCATTCTACCATTTTTATCACTGACACTGGTCAGTGATAGATGCCAAAGAAAAGAGGAGACAGAGCAATTCCATAGTAATAGTTTCCCAGGTCCCAGTTGTGCAGATGCAAGCACTTTCTGACTTAAGAACTTCCTGAGGTCATATCCCTGTTGCTGTTTTAATATCATTAGTAATTTTTTTTCCCTCACTGAATGTATCTAATTGTTTGGGTAGAAACTCCCAATGGTTTCAAAAGGTTATGGCTCAAAGGCATGGTCAGAGAATTTACATAATAACTACACACACTTGCTTTGTCTAAGTATGTCCTGGATTATTAGCAACAAAGATAGATTTAAAACAAAACAAAAAGAAAAGGTGTCTACTTTTAACAAAACAAAACCCTCTTATTTGCTGAAAACTATAATCTAGAGCTAAGAATCAAATGGCTGGTGCATAATGTTTTATAATTTGAATTTCTTTTACTTGATAAGACTTTTTTGGGGAGGAGAACCTTAGTTGTTCTTTCCTATATGGTCTCAGTGGAATCCAGAGCAAAATGGAAATGGGGACATTTAGCTGAAAGATTTTTGCATACAAAATAAATGGCAAAGTTTTAAGGGCACAGGCATTTGAATACTATAATCAAAATGTCATTTAATGCAAATTCCAAAAGTAGTATCAACACAGAATTATAAACTTGACAGTGAAGTGCGTTTCATGAATAAATAGTTAAAGAAAGGTTAGGATATTGCTGTCTCTATCATGCTTCTGTTTGCTCTTCCTGCTATTCCAATTTGGTATAAAGTAGGTAGTGTTGTAAACCACTTTTTTTGCAGCTACAGGCACCAGTTTTCAGTTTTCTGCAGATATTCAAATATGTCATTGTCCTCTTAAAACAGAGAAATAGCCATCCATGTAAAAATATGCACTCAAGAAATTACACTTAGCCATTAAAAGAATATTCAGTCAAATCACTTTAAGTGGGAAGTGAGAGGGATTTTTCTTTTCAAGCTTGATAGAGTGTGTATTTTAAGATTGGAAAAGTAAATTAGACCTGTCTTAATTTTCTGACAATATATTCACTAACAAAAGGCAACATTAACTTTCATCTGTGTTGAATTTTCCTCATTGGATAAAAGACAAAAATAAATGAATCACAGAATCATAGAATAAGTTGAAAAAGACCATTAAGATCATTGAATTCAACCGTTAACCTAACACTGCCAAGTCCACCACTAAACCATGTTCCGAAGTGCTACATCTACACATATTTTAAATGTCTCCAGGGATGGTGACTCCACCACTTTCCTGGACAATGGATTCCAGTGCTTGGCAATCTTTTTAGTGAGGAAATTTTTCTTAATATCCAATCTATACCCTCCTTGGCACAAACATGAGGCCATTTCTGCTTGTCCTGCCAGTTGTTCCTTAGAAGAAGAGGTGGATAACCATGTTGTTACAATCGCCTTTCAGGTGGTTGTAGAGACTGATTTGGTCTCCCCTCAGCCTCCTTTCCTCCAGGCTAAACAACTCCAGTTCTCACAGATGCTTCTCATCAGGCTTGTGCTCCAGACCCTTCACCAGCTCCGCTGACCTTCTCTGGACATACACCGGCACCTCAAAGTCTTTCTTGTAGAGAGGAGCCCAGGACTGAACACAAGGTTTGAGTTGTGACCTCACCAGTGCCGAGTACAGGGGGACAATCACTGCCCTGGTCCTGCTGGCCACACTATTTCTGGTTCAAACTGGGATGCCCTTGGCTTTCTTGGCCACCTGGGCACACACATTGGCTCATGATTAGCTGGCTGCTGATCAACAGTCCTTCTCTGCTGRGCAGCTTTCCAGTCATTCGTCTCCCAGCCTGTAGCACCGAATGGGGTTGTTGCGACCCAAGGGCAGGGCCTGGCACTCGGCCTTGTTGAACCTCACACAACTGGCCTTGGCCCATTGATCCAACCTCTTCAGAGCTTCAGCGCCCTTTCTGTGTGCCCTTTCTGTATGCCCTTTCTGTGTGCCCTTCCATGTGAACTACCTTGCCAAGCCCTTTCTAACTCACCACACCCTGGTTGCTACCAGTATCCAGGGGCTTCTTTTATGTGAAGGTGCTGGTTGTGAGTTGACAGAATGAAAAAATATGAACTGCATTTTTTTTCAAAATAATTGACATATTTCTGTAGATCACACTAAGAAATTCCCAGACCTTTTCTCTTTACAAAACCAAAACTGTGAAAAATATTCTTYCCAAAAGTTATTTTGATAAATTTCAAGTTGGAGAAAAAACCCACAAACATACATAAAAATGTTTTACAGTCTGCTATTTGGTGCTGTTTCAAGGGGTTTCAAGCTTCATGAAGTGATTGAAGCATTTTGAATAAGTCTGAAAAGCTAAAAAATAATTAAAATTTAATCTTTACATACATCTACAGCTTTTCATTATTTTAAAAARGCAAATAAAAAACTGAAAAGTGGGATTTTTGTTGTCCATCCTTGTGTAAGTGTAGCCTGTTCATGGTTCCTCTAAATATTATAAACCATGTTTCTGTCTGAAGATGAACGCGATATCTGAATGGCAGTTACTGAATGGCAGTTACTGCATGGCATTACATTAATCAGCAGATAGAAAGCAGTGTTTTTCCACCAATGGCATATATTACTCTGGAGACAAGATACAGGACATATGTTTTGACAGTGATGAGACTATGGAATTCACCTTTATCGTAACACATTCAGTTTGGACACTCAGTTCTCATCTTGCCATATTCKTATCTTGTTTTGCTTTTGTTGAACACTTTCAACTCCTCCAGCATGCAGGTGAATGTAATTCTACTTCCATGCAGCTAGACAGAGCACAGAGGTGTCATGCAAACAGGAAAATGCAGTTTAGATATTTACAGAGCATGTGTAATAAATGAATAAGAGAACCTTGAAGATTTTGATACAGGTTTTACGAACCCATGCTCATTAAAACTTGGTCAAACATAAAAATGCTGATCTTTCCTCATGCTTTAGAAATACATCCGTATCATAATGCCCTGTTAAAGATTTGTCATGAGATTTCTTTATTGTTTTTTCTTCTCTACTTGCAGGGTTCGGCTTCTTTAAAAAGTAGTAGTTGCCCATGCAGCTTATATCAATATCTTCAGTCTTGAAAAAACTAAGTATAATTGGTGTTAGAGAAACTGATATTCTTACAAAGATTGTCTTTGATAGTGATTATTTAAGACAACCAATTTTCAACATAAAGTCACCATGGAATCACAGTTGCGGAGTCTTAGAATTGTACAATAACTTAGGTTGGAAAAGACCATTAGGATTAATGAGTGTAACCATTAACCTAATACTGTCATGTCCATCACTAAACCATGTCCCTAAGTGTCACATCTACACACTTCTAAAATATTTCCAGTGATGGTGACTCAGACACTTCCTCAAATAACTTCTTCCAATGCTTGACAGTCCTTAAAGGGCAGAATTTAGTTCTAATAGCTAACCTAAACCTTCCTTTGATGCAACTTTATGTCATTTCCTCTTGTCCTATTACTTGTTCCTTGGGAGAAGAGATGGACCCCCACCTTCCTACAGCGTCCTTTTGGGTAGTTGTAGAGTGATAAGGTCTTCCCTCAACATCCTTTTCACCAGGTTAAATACTTCCAGTTTCCTCATCCACTCCTCATCAGACTTGTGCTCCTGACCCTTCAGCAAGTTTTTTGCCCTTGTCTGGACATGCTCCAGTAACTCAGAGTCTTTCTTGTAGTCAGGGGCCCGAACCTGGACACAGTACTCAAGCTGAGGCCTTACCAGTGCTGAGTACAGAAGGACAATCACTTCCCTAGTCTTGCTGGCTGCATTATTTTTGATACAAACCAGGATGCCATTAGTCTTCTTGAGCCACCCAGTYACATGCTGGCTCATGTTCAGCCTTCTGTCGACCAGCAAGCACAGGTCCTTCTCCATCAGGCAGCTTTCCAGCCACTCTTCCCCAAGCCTGCAGTATTGCATGGAGTCGTTGTGGCCCAGATGCAGGACACGGCACTTTTCCTTGTTCAACTTCATACAGTTGGCCTCAGCCCATCACTGCATACTGACATCTCTGTAGAGCCTTCCTACCCTCCAGCAAACCAACACTCCCACCCAACCTTGTGTCAGACTGACTGAGGGTGCACTCAGTCCCCTYATTCAGACCGTAAAGACATTAAATAGGACCGGCTCCAGTTCTGAGCCCTGGGGAACACCACTTCTGACCAGTCACCAACTGGATTTAACTCCATTTACCACAACTTCCTGGACACAAACATCCAGCCAAATTTTCACTCAGTGAAGAATATGCCTGTCCAAGACCTGAGCAGCTAGTTTCTCTGAGAGAAGGCTATGGGAAATGGTGTCAAAGGCTTTATTAAATCCTAGGCAGGCAACATCTCAGCCTTTCCCTCCTCCTCTAGGTGGGTCATACTGTGACAGAAGGAGACAAGTTTAGTCAAGCAGGACCTGCCCGTGCTGGGGTAATAACGTGCTTGATAACCCCGTGCTGGCTGGGCCTGATCCCCTGGTGTCTTCTGCATTTCGTGCAATGGCACTCAAGATAATCAAACCCACGGCTTTCCCTGGCACCAACGTCAGGGTGAAAAGCCTGTAGTTCCCTGGATTCTCCTTCTGACTCTTCTTGTAGGTGGGCATCACATTTGCTAACCTCCAGATATCTGGGACCTCTCCAGTTAGCCAGGGCTGCTGGCAAATGATTGAAAGTGACTCAGGGACCACTTTTATCAGCGCCTGCAGTGATCCCCCTCCAACCTGGCCTGTGGGGTTAACTGAAAGTTTAATGACTTTAAATTAACAAAAAGGTAGGTTTAGATTTTCTATTTGGAAGAAATTCTTACTGTGAGGGTGGTGAGGCTCTGTAACAGGACACGCCAATTAGATGTGAATGCCCCACGCCTGGATGTGTTCAAGGCTTTGAGCAACCTGGGCTAGTGGAAGGGGCAGGGATGGGAGGGAGGTTGAACTATATAATCTTTAAGTTCTCTTCYAACACAAAACATTCTATGATTCCATGAAATTCCACCTAAGTATGCCTTTGTAATTTTTCTTTTACTGGTAGAGTATTTTTAAATCTAAACTATTTAAATACTTAGCTACAACTGACACATAATAAAACACGAGAATCTTGTTTACTAAGTTTACTTAAAATTATCTTCCCTAATAATTTTAGTTGGTAGTACTTCATGGTCTTTTCTTGATGTTTTTACTTTACTAGCATGTTTTAAAGATGGTATTTTTATCTCTTGAATTTTTCTTTCATTATTTAGAACAGAGTTTTTTGTATGTAGAGTTTTTTGTATGTAGACCAATAGCAATAATAGCCTGTCTTGAAGCCTGATCTGGACATGACGGAGCCCCCAGTCAAATTATAGACAAATATATCCTGTGCTCTCTTTCTAGCTAACTCACAGCCTAGATATTGCTGACAGCATTTGCCCAAACATATCATACTGATGGTCAGGAGCTTATAYAATTAATACATCTCATTTTATTCCACTTTTCAAAATACAAGGGGTAGTAGTGTGTTCTGTTAGATTCTGCTGGATAGCTAAAAGTAGTAGATCTTGGCTTTTAAAAATAACGATTCTGTAATTACTGACAAAATACGAGGGATTACTAATAAAACATTGCCAGTATTTCACCTGAGGACACAATTTAGAAACTTTTGATAAATGCAGCAGAATATGGGAGAATGTGGTGGCTATATTGTTTGTTTATATACGCATTTCACAAAAAAAAAAAAAGGCTGAAAGGAAGTCATTAATTGCAATATATATATTAAGACTGAATCAGTATCAACCTGTCACTGACTAAGCAAGACTGCTGTACATAAAGCACTAGAATTCCACAAAATCAAAGGAATCAAAAAGTGTCTTTGGTTTATCACATTATGGTACATTAGCTTGTAAAACCATCACTGAATAATTCAATATTTCTATGTTCAAAAGAAAGCAATAACAATTACGTTTACATTTCTTGGCTCTGATACCTGATATACAACAACTCTTCATCACAGGTTTCATTTCTATTTTTATTTTGCTCAGAGAGAAGAGGATGCTCAGTGAATTGTCAGAAGCTATACATAAAGACCATAGCAGCACCAAGAATAGGATGCATTTTCAAGCTCACAATATGGTTCAAGCTGCATCCAATTGAATTTATTGACCTAAAACTAAATCAGACAATAAATACAACACAAACCTAAACCACATTCCAGCTAAAAGCCAAGGAGTGTTTAAAATAAATCTGACTGCAGTTTTAAACTTCAAGTCTGTTTCAATAACTAATATTAATTAATTAATAGATTAACTATGCCTTAATTCCAAATGGAACATGCTAAGCCTATCTAGGACATTTATTYAAATGGGTGTACCTAGTTGAATCAGTATACCAGTGTTGGCACAAATCCAGGCTCCAAGTGTATGGAATTCAGAGATGAAGAACTGAGTAGGAGTGCTTTATGTAATCAGACAAAACTTAGTAGCAGGATTTGAGAATTTGTTCAAAGCTCTTGGTGCTTTCATGCTCAACATCCACAACTTAGAGTTGTTAGATCCTGGTTCCATTCTTCAGAGACATCTGAACAATTGCATCATACATTCCTATTGAGCCACGTGATTGATACGTGAAGAAGAGTCATTGAGTCCTTCTAAACCTTCCCAGAGGGGCAGAAAATATTTTTGCACAAAACATTCAGAAACTCTCCAGGATGATGGATATGGCATTCACATAAAGTGGGAATGCCTGGGTTTGGTGGAAGATTAACAAAATCGAAGCCAACTCAAAGGATATCTGCCCCATCTTCACAAGCACATATATTAGAGTACAACATGGTCGGTGGTTGAGAAGAAGCCCTACAGGGGTTGTAGGTGTTCAAACTTCCTCAGATGGAAACCATTTTCCCATGTTCTTGGCAAACRCAGCAAACAGCAGTGCTAAAAGGAAACAAAGCCATTTTAGAATACTTGGGTGGAATCTTGATAAGAAATAAAGTATTTTATTTGTAGTTCATAAACCTGCATAATTTCAGTTCAGTTTTATGAACAAGTTTATGCAGAGAATGTAAAAGAAATTACTTTTACACAGTCTATTTTTCAAGAGCAATGACAGTATAATTCAGGTTGATGGAAGCATCCCAAAGTCATTGAATTGTCAGCCCTCCCCAAAATAAAAATTTTCAAATGGTTTATTATTATTTTTCATGTGCTTATCACTGAAATCAAACTTGGATTTGATTACAGACTATGCACTTACTGTGAGGTTTTTTGGTTGTTTTTCATTTTCAGCTGGACAAATTTTTACAGGTGCCCTGTTCTTTACTGCCTGACTTTGTGGAAGGTCATTAAATGGAATGACACCATAACCATAGCCTTTTGATATTTCAGAGGAGTGGAGTCAGGAACCTTTTCTTTATGTTTAGAAGTCCTGTTATGGAAAGCAACACTGGCATCATCGCTAGACACACTATCAATGACATATAATGATATCTCAGGAATGTTCATGTAGCCAGTTCATGAAATTTACAATTTGACATAGGCAGTATGCTTATGGCTAASTTATTTCAGGAGATTCCTGTAGTATTAGAACTTGAGCCTTAAATCACCACCGTTCTTCAAAATGTGCAGCGATATTATGCTAAAAATTGGTGACCATTCTGATCTGAGAGCATTACATGCTTACCTTACACGTGTGTAAAACATTGCAGGCACAATGTCCATAACAGTAATGATTAAAAAAGGCTTTACTTATATTTATATTTTCAGGCATCCAAGTTTGTGGGCTTACATAGTCTTCACAAAGGGTTTCTTGCAGACCACACACAGACTAAGAAGTTCTTGATATTTTCTCAAGAATACTGAATTACTTAGGGCTTAGAAATTTCATATTCAATTGCCATGGACAGTTTAAAACCATAAAAAAATGGACATATTTATAGAAAAAATTATGAAATAGGAATTCTTTTTCAAGCTGTAGCTTTTTAAATCACCGATATGAAAATATGCAATAGCTGGAGAGATTACTGTGCTTAGCCTATAATTTTCTAACAAAGCCTGTGTTTTTGTCTGAATAATCAATTTGTTCAATCATTAGTTTCTGGAATGCTTGAATGGCAATGTTTTTACACAAGAAAAGGAAAAAGAAAAGAATGAAGAAAGGTGAAGCTCTTTTAGATTTGATGTTAACTACCAGGAAGGAAGTGATAGAGTTCACAATCCTTAGTAAGAAAAAAAATCAGAATAAAAATAATAGACTTCAAGAAGGTGGACTTTRATAAACTCAAGACACTTAGAAACAAATTTAGTGAAAAATTAGTTAAGGAGAGACAGTTGATTCCTAAAGAGATAATATTTAGGGCAGAAGTGCAGATTATCCAATTACAGAGGAAGAACAAGAAGTATATTGAGAGATCAAATGACATAAAYCATGAAAGAGATCATGCAGACTATGGAAACTAGGTCAGATAGAAACTTGGAAAGATAAGACAAGTAGCTCACATAGATAGGAACAACACCAGAACATATATARCTTAAAATACAGCCAGGAAGTAACATGCAAGAGTGTTGAGAAGTAATTCTGCAAGTATATTTAAGGAAAAAGAAAGCCGGGGTGGAAATGGTCTATCAACAGGGGAAAATTACCTTGTCTTTCCATCARCATTCCCTGAAATACCCAACTACAGGCATAGCTGATGTCACTAACAAGTTCTTACTGCCAAACAGGGAAATACCAAGCTGGAGCATACTTGAAAAATATGAATCTGCTAAAATATTTTGGCCCTGATGATATGTACTTTAAACAGCTTTAAGAACCAATAAAAGTAATGTCAGAATTTTTTGTCCTTATTTCTGAGAGTGCATGAAAAATGAATGAGGTTTCAGAAGACTGGAAAATGAAAAATATAACAATGTTTTTAAGAGTGCTGTGGTTTAACCCCCAGTGGCGAATAAGCACCATACAGCTGCTCGCTCACTCCCACCTCCTTCCCTACAGGGTGATGGGGGAGACAATCCAAAGAGCAAAAGTGAGAAAACTTGTAGGTTGAGTTAAAGGCAGCTTAATAAAACAGAAAGGAAGGAATATAATGATTGTGATAATGATGATAAAATAATTAGAATATACAAAACAAGTAATGCACAATGCAATTGCACACCACTGCCCAGGCRATGCTAGCCAGTTCCCAAACAGTGGCCTCCAGCCAGCTTTCTCCTGAATTTATACACTGAGCGTGACACCATACAGTATGGAATATCCCTTTGGCCAGTTTGGGTCAGCTGTCCTGGCTGTGTCCTCTCCCAAATTCTTGTGGCCCTCCCACCTTCTAGCTAGCAAGCCACGAGAAGCTGAAAAATCCTTAACTTAGTACAAACGCTACTTAGCAACAACAAAAACATCACTGTGTTACTAGCACTATTCTCCTATTAAAGCCGAAGCACAAGAAATTTGTTATAAATATTCATTGTATTAATTTGATAGTTTCTCTCTCCGTGGTGGTCCACTTGTCTGGGTGAGCTACAACATCTTCCTTAATGCAGGTCACTCAGGAATAAGGATTAGGTGGTTTTGTCTCATTTTTGCATTCTGCCTGTTTCAGCTCCTCTTCTCGTGATGGCCCTGCTTCTTCACCCCTTACTAAATGAGCTGCAGTGCCTGTCATCTCAGTTGAAGTATCAGCAGCATTTGTCATTTTGCTGTCCATCCAGAGATAATTTCTTCCCCTTGAAGGTGCTGAGAAGTGTTGAACATGGTTTGGTAGGCCTGGGCCAGGCCCCAGCATCTTGCAGTGATTTGTGTTTCTCTGGAATTGCCAGGGTGATGACATACTTTTCCCAAACATTTTACTGATTTTTCCAGATTCTGCACTTTTTCAGGGATGAGGTTCCAAAACATTGGAAGTGTCCACTCTTCTAAGTACGTGCCTATAGTATCCCACATACCCTGCTGCTCATAATTATCCAGCCTCAATGCAGATGACTGGGTGTATTCTTAAACAGTTGTTTAATGTTAAACAAGACCTGGAACACATTCAGAACAGGTTGCAATAGGAACGTTCTGGTTTGAACATCCCAAGGAGAATAAAAATTCTCAAGAGATATTGTAATTAGCCTGGAGGAGAAGGAGGGGAACATGGAAGTGTCTCCTGCATGGATTGCATCTCCAAGGAGAAAAGGAAAATCTAAAAGATATAATTATAAATAGTTTCCAATAGATGGCTCCCAAAGTACAGAGATGATGGCTRTGCTGAGTACAACTACCACATCAGTTTCATGACTAGCAATTTTATCATATCATAAGCCAGTGCTACAAAGCAGAACAACACRATAACCTTAGCCCAACTCTCATGGGTGATAAACAGCACAATAGGGAACGCACATTGCAAGGAAGGTATTACATAAGACAAGCGAAAGTACAAGCACACCAAATTTGAGAGCAAATAAATTAACATTGTGACCAGCAATTTTTAAACTAATGCAATGAGTGCTTAAAACAAATTTATTCTAATGCCTTCTAGTCAGATTTCTTATTATCTCAACCCATCATACCCCACACTGGGCAACAAAAAGGATTGTCATGGTTTAACTCCAGCTGACAGCAAAGCACGACACAGCTGCTTGCTCACTCCCTACCGTCACAGTAGGTTGGGAGAGAGCATTGGAAGAGTAAAAGTGAGCAAACTTGTGGGTTGAGATAAAGACAGTTTAATGGGACAGAAAAGGAGGATAATAATAGTAATAACAGCAATTAGAATATACAAAATATGTGATGCACAATCTAATTGCTCACCACTTGCTGACTGGTGACCAAATTATTTGTAAGATTTTAAAAGATACCAAAGTAACAGCTAATTTGGATTTAATGTTTTATGTGTAGTAGAGAATCAAAACATATTATATTGTGGCCTTAGTAAGAATCCTGACACAGTGTCACATATTTTCGTAATTAACCTTCACAGGCGTGGTATAGATGAGACTATCAGTGTTACAGTGAAACTGGTCACAGGAAGGTATTGTTAAAGAAACTGCCAATGGAATGAGATTTTCATAAAGCTTTTCAGTGGGTCCTACCCTAATTCTAGTTCATTCTTCATTCATATCCTGGGTGATGGAAGAGAAAGTATGCTTATTGCGTTGTCCTGGTATAAAGTGCAAGAATACTGGGAGCTTCAAAATAATTTTAACAACAGGGGAAAAAATTATTTTTAAATGAATGATTCAATTCAATAAAGGCAATTACAGTCTTCTACTTTTGGATTGTAATTTCAGGTACATGAATACAGAGACAGCAGTTCTACATGAGTTGATTAAACAGCAACTCTATATCAAAGGATCTGAGGATAATCCTCAGCAGATCATAAGCCACACATCAATCAGGGGTGTCATGCTGCTGTAAAGGAGAGCATTGCACATCATGCTGGGATATGTAAATGAAGTACAGCTCACAGAAGATGCTAGGTATTTCTTCTGCTTTGTCCCTCATACATGAAACCTTAGCTGGAGTATAGTTACCTGTTCTGAGGAGCCTTTAGAGCCATCAAGGAAGCTACACACCAGCATTGCAAAATAGTTCAGAGGAGAAAAATGAGTATAATCAGAGATATAGATAGTTTTATAGAGACGGCAAATGCTACAATTTGGGATTGCTTGTCTGAAAGCATACTAAAGATTTAAGAATAAATAAACATGTAAAATACTGATTGAAAGTAAAAAGTAGTTGCCAATTCTCTGTGTTAGTGATAATAGGACAATAGGTAATTAATAGGTTTAAATAACATTTCAATTTGCACACAGAAATAATAAATATAATGATATATTAAAACAGGCCAGTTTCAGAGTCTGTGAAGTCTCCACTTTAGAAAATCTTTCAGAATTGAAAAACATCCTGCACATAACTATACTTTATATGTGAAGCAAAGAGGTGGACCAAGGACTTCTGAGATCCCTTCCAGCTCAGTTGTATAATTCTGTACTGACTACTTTAAAAACTGAGAGTTTATAATATTTTTTATATATTTTATATTATGCAAATTACCATAAGGAAAGGAATGTTAGAGCAAATTTCTGGTGCAATTATGACACTCAAAGAAAAAGAGAAACTGACAGTTATTTCCCCAAAGAGCAGTTTTTTAAGTTGCCTAATTGATCCAGGTTTGCAAAGACATATAATTAAATCTTAGGGCAAACATTGCATTCAAATCCTGTTAGAAAATAATGGGATTCAGATGTATAATTTCTCAACTCCTACACACAGCTTTGAAAATACCCTGAAGTCTAAACAAATAGGTACCCACAGTGACAAAAGCAGAGTTTAAAAACAAACATTAAACAGTGTTATATCTGTTCACAAAACAAAATGCCACTTTTCATAAAGACCTGCTTTAGATGTAGAAAGAAAGGGGGCTACTTTCATGTCTGAGACTCTTTCTCAACAACCAGACAAACTCAATAAGCTGAATCTGCCCTGAAGCATATGACACAAAACTTAGCAGTCGCTCTTCAGTTCAGTGGGAGACCTAGCCCACCTCTGGTTGTTAATTAAAATGATTGATTAGCTCTGTTTAGCATAAAATAAATTTCAGTACTGTAGAAAAAACTGAAATATCAAAAAATGTCACTACTCTTGTAGTATCATCGTTCTCTGATTGAACTGATCCAACATATACTGTTGAAAGGCATAAAACCATAGAAATTAATCTTAAGTGTTTAAGCAATGTGGTATTTACAGCAATTAAATCAGCTAATTAAGAAAATTAAGCAAGCAATTAAAATCTTGCAATATTAACAAGTAATTGTATAATAGACATTTATTGAAGTTTGTCCATAAATTCACATTATAGGCATTTTAATGAATTTCCTAAATGTATTGAGACATTACATAAATTAGAATCAAACTGAAAATATGGAAAAAGCCCTGGACAACACTAATACAAGCTTCTTAAGCATTTATGAACAGCTCAAAATAATTCTTATTGATTTACCTGATTATACCTGTTACTTAATCTAAACGGAATACTTAATTGCAGCTTGAATTGCAGGTTTTATTGGCAGTTTTAATACAAAATATTATGTAGCTAATTGGTAGTTATAGAACTGTTGATACAATAAAACTTAAAAAATATTACATACAGTTATATAAAGCTTTGAGTTTTGAAAACTACTTTATTTGGGTCACAATATTGAATATTACAGCACAATTATCCATGTTTTATCATAGAGCTTAAAGCTTTCATCTTAGTCCTTTGATCATTTTAAATCAACAAGGGATTCRTTACATCATGTAAAAAAATCTGTCTGTGCATCTTTTATGTCATGGGAAAGGGATCATATTTCTGTGTGCTAATGAAGAAATGATAAGGTATTGATTTGAGGAAAAAAACAAACCCTACCTAATCTTTCCTCCTCTGCTAACTCACTTTCTTCTTACTATTGCACTACCTGCTATGTATTCAAGAATAAATAGAACCTATTTGTATTCTTTTTTTCTTTGGAATTTGAGCAAGTGGCCTGTTGTTGGCATGATGTACTTCCCTTTTTATAAGAAATTAAAGAAAAAGAAAATAGCTGCATATAAACCAAATCTTTTTTAAATGCATTATATGGAATCTGCTTGATTCTCAATGAGTCCTGTCTAGTAGTAAGTAATTTTCAATATTAGATTTTTTCCTATATCTTGCAGTTTCCTAGTTCAAGATATAAATTTGTCATTATACTGGTATTACTCTATTGACACAAAATTCTAGTCTATTTGAGGGGCTGATGAATATCAAAACAAATAATAAAAGCATTTAGCTCTTGAATTTTATTTTTAAATGAAAACATAGTAGTTTTTATTGCAATGCAAATAAAACATTACGTACAAAAGACTGAGCAAGCAGGCAGTAGCGTTTGGGAGGAAAGATACTGAAGAACTGTTTACCTACAAACTATAAAGAGCACTGATGTTGCAGCGGTTGAGTCCACTGCAGGGATGACCAAGGAGCCACAGAGCCCCAAAACAGTGGAGGTCCGCTGGTGGGCAGGCTCAGAGGTCTAAGACCACCCCCTTTTACCCTTTTTAAGTCCCTGTTCTAGATAGTTCTCCTTTCCTTGATACCCCACTGGTTCCCGGGTCCCTTGTTCCACCCCTCGCCTTCCCCACTGGTCACTGCCCTGTCACCCCACGTCCTCTCCGTCTCTTGGCTCCCAGATGATAGATTCTGATGTTCTGCCCTCCCCTGGTGCCCATCCGGATAAAACCCCGGACCCCACAGTGTTCTGTGTTCTTTGTCCCTGGTTCCCTTCGAGCGGGGACCCCAATAAACTCCTTGGAACTCCATACAAAGGACCCCTCCCGCCTCTTTGTCCTCGGCGATGCTGCAGAAGCTGCCCGGCTCTGTGTGTGTGTGGCTGTGAGTATCCACCAGCTATGGTGTGTCAGAGTGTGTCCGAGTGCGTTCGCGTGGCACCCCCGGAGCTGCTCCGACAGGGACGCGATCGGGACGGACGCAAAGCTCTTTCCACCCCTCCACGCGCGCATCGCGTCACACTGTACTGTAAGATGTACCATGCCAACGAGAACACTGGAACAGTGACTGGAATATATTGGAAAGAAACTGAGGGCTTCTCCATGTCATTTGAGAGGCCTGTTCTTTAGAACTAACAAATTAAGCAAATATCATCTGGAAAGGACAAGCCCTTAGTTCCCCCAGGTAAGAATAGCTATGGCTAGTATCAGGCATACTTCCCTGAGATAAGTGACATGGGTTTAAGTTCTCTATTAGATAACTCCATATCTGTCCCGATTTTCCTTAATTTGTGCTCAGGGATTTTTTTATCCTTCAATCAGTTATGCAAAAGGAGGTTTTTGTAGCTATGGTTTGTATATGCAGGGAGAAGACTTGAAAGGCTGAAGCTCAGTTGAAGTCAAAGCTGCTCAGTCTTGTTTAAATTAACAAGAAGAGCTTTTTAAATTATGTTAATAGCAAGAAGAGGTCTAAAAAAATCCATTGAATCGACAGTGGTTGAAGATGGTCATCTGACTAATACGGATGAATGAAAAGCAGAGGCATTCACTGCATTTTTTTACCTCCATCTTTACTAATGTAGATAGACCTTGGGCTTCCTGGATGCCAGAGTCAGAGGACAATGACTGTGGGAACGATGATTCTCCATTTGTGGACACTGAAATTGCAATGGGCCAGCAGTATCAGCTGAAAGTTCACAAGTCTTTGAGGCTGGACTTGATTCATCCCAGAGTTCTGAAGCAGCTAGTAAATGTCCTGGCAGGACTGCTCTCAATCACCTATGAAAGTCTTGGGAGTCTGGGGAGATCCCTGCTAACTGGAGACTGGCAAATGCTATTATGGTCTACAAAAAGAGCATGAGGGAAGAGCCAGAGAACTACAGTCTAACCTCACCTCCTGGAAAAATTATAGAGAAGAATATGAGTTCATAAAGGGAAAGTCCTGTTTAAATAATTTGACATATGTCTATTATAGGGTCACCCACTTCATTCATGAAGGAAAGACAATTTTTTTCAGGTTTTATGCATGCTAGGAAGGTGTTTGATACTGTCCCTCACAGCATCCTGATGAGGGTTCACGATGCTCTGGGTGAAGAACTGGATGAAGGGCAGAGCTCAGAGGGCTGTGATGAATGAAGCTCCATCTGTCTGGTGACCAGTCACCAGAGATGTTTCTCAGTTCCAGGGCCAGTCCTGTTCCATCTGTTTATCAGTGATTTGGATGCAGGAGTTGAATGAAGCATTAATGAGTTGTATGATGATCCCAAACTGGGAGGTGCTGTTGACTTTCTTGAGGGACAGGAGGCTTGCAGAGTCCAAATGACAGTTTCTGCACCTAGGATGAAGTAATGCTGGAGACAAATATAAACAAGGAGAACAGTGGCTGGAGAGCAGCCTGTAGAAAGGGACCTGGGGATGCTGGTCAGCAGAAGCTCGGTGTGAGTCAGCAGTGTGTGCCCTGCTGGTCCAGGGGGCAAACAGCGTGTGCCCTGTCAGTCCTGGATTGTCAGTCCATTGAACACAGCACCATCAGCCAGGTAAAAGAAGCAATTATCCTGCTGTCTTCAGAGTTGGTGTGGCCCTACCTTGAGTACTGTGTGCCGTTCTGGGCCCCCTAGTTTAAAAAGGTGTGTCGGTCCTTGAATGACTCCAGAGGAGGGTAAAATTGCCAGTGAAAGGCCTGGAATGAACGTCTTATGAGGAGCTGCTGAGGACTTCAAGCTCTTCTATTTTGGACCAGAGGAGGCTGAGAGGTGATCTCATTGCTCTCTGCAGCTTCCTGAGGAGATGAAAAGGAAAGGAAGGTGCGGAGTCATTTTCCCTGGTATCCAGAGATAGGGCCTGTGGGAATGGTTCAAATTATTATTAACGGCAAAACGAGGCTTAGTCTGGACATCAGGAAGCATTTATTCATCAAGAGGATGGTCAAAAACTGGAACAGGCTTCCTAGCAAGATGGTCAATGCCCCAAGCCTGTCAGTGTTTAAAATGCATTTGGACAATACCCTAACAACATGGCCTGAAGTGGTCAGGCAGTTGGACTAGATGATCGTTGTAGGTTTCTTCCAACTGAGATATTCTATTATTCTACTCTATTCTATTCTATTCTATTCTATTYTATTCTATTTGGATCTTGAGATGAAAGCATGCCCTCCTGCCATTTTCTTTAAAACACAGTCAGATGAACCCCTTACAGAAAAGATCATAGCACAAAATCCTGTGTGGTTTCAGAGAGTAAAGTCTTTAAACAGCAGAGCGGTAGTATGTGAAATGATAGTCTTGTGTCCTAATTTTACTACTGTGTAGTTTACATGGGACCTTACTGAAAAATACTGTCTCTGTGAACTGTAATCTGAAGTAGTCATTACATATTGTGAATGGAAGAAAAATTTAGGTTTATGGATCATGCATATGGCAGGCAAGTGTGTAAAGTTGCAGGAAMTAAAAGCCTGCCTGCTGAGGCTCATTTTCCCTTTCTTCATGTGAATCTTACTTTGGCTGGTGCCTTTCTTCTTCATGTGCAAAACRGAAATCAGAAATAAACAAGATATGATGGAGGACGCGAGAGGCGTAGAAGGACCAATGTGTGACTGCCTGGGAAAGACAGTTGCCTTATGCATTTCTTGAGTTCTTGTCTAGGAGAGATAAAATATGAATTTTATGAACTCTTCCACTATGAAGCAAAACTTCATAGGAAGTTTTCCTTTCTCCTCTCTTCTGCTTTTTTTCCCCTTACCTCTTTTCCTGAGAGAAACCGTGCATTAAACAGCACTGACTAGTTCTTTAAAAAGAAAGAACTGTGCTTGCATCACAACTCGCAGAACATAAAATAGTCTTTTGTCTCACTGAAGAAAGTATTTTTGTAATTAAGTCATATAAATAAATAGACTTTATATTTATATACATAAATAGTCTTTTATATGGACTAAAGATTGATAACATAGTTTGGTTTTTAACGAGGAGGCTGAGCCTTTAGCTATAATGTCTTCAATATAAAAGAACTGCAATAAAATACTGGAGAAAACAGCTGCTTTGAAAAGGATTTGTTATTGATTTATTCAAACTGTTAACTCTCTAAAAGCAAGGAGTCTGTATCAAAACATTTTGAAGGATGCTATATTTTAGAATAAGACTTCTAAAGGGCTACATATATTATAGTTAGTCATGGTTGTGGATAACTGTCAGTACTGTACCTTTCAATGAATTTCAATCTGTATCACTCATGCTGCAGATAACTGCTATGCTATTGGTTTTTATAAGCATTTGTTCTGTGCTTTTCTCATGAAATTTTATTTTGGCTTTGAGAAACCTTTCACAATGAGAATTTAATGGACGAAAAATAAGTACTTGCAAAGTAGTTCATTTTTCAGGTACAAAAATACCACGAAAACACAATCTGACAAATTTTAGGCCAGGCTGGATGGAGGCCTGAGCAACCTTGTCTAGAGGAAGGTGTCCCTGTCCACAGCAAGGCGTTGGAACTAGATGATACTTTAGGTCCCTTCCAGCCCAAGTCATTCTATGATTCTATGAAATAAAATCCTTGCTCAAACTTAGTGCATACACCTGGAAATGTCGGCAAGCACACAGGTTCTGGAAGAGGTACATTTTTTAAAACTTTATCTCCCTTTTCCTGGTCAGATAGTCTTCATGCACCTTTAACAATAACACGCGTTCTTACATGACAGAGGAAACTCCATAGTTTCCAGGGATGTGAAAGCTCCCCTTGGACAGGCCTGGCACCCTAAACCAGATTATCAGGCTTCTGCGACTTTCTGCATTAAAGAGAATGTCACTTATACTTATGGCAGTCTAAATAAATCAAACCCCTGTAACTGTTTCATAAAAGTTTGAAAAACTTAAATCTACTTATTAAATCTCTGAATCAGCCTGTCTGTTGCACGCTAATAGCATCAGGTAGAAAGAGATCATTTCAGTGTTGAGAAAACTGAAAAAAACCCTCATCTCATAAAGTGATAATCATTAAATATTTAAAAGGTGACTGTCAATATGAACCAAGAGAGCTAGATCTTAAAGTTCAAAAGCTATGCAACATTCTGTTTTATAGAATTGTGAATTAATGCCTTTGGAATAGTACTTAGGAATAGATGGAAAAGATATTACTTAACATGAAATTTTCTCTATTGTTAATATTGTCAGAGGTKCAGAATAGATTTTTCATTTGACATTAGCGAAAAACATTTTAAACTTGAGAACAATTTAACTTAGGCTACATGGTGTCTGTAACCTGCTTTGTCAACAGAAGGCAATGGGATCCATTTTATTGACTGGTAAATATTTTCACTTGTGTGTCTGCCCTCACAGGGATTTATCGTACTGTTTCAGACCTTTTTGTACAGGGTAGAGCTTTTATAACTCTCTCTGCTCAGAGGAGAGGTATTGATTATGCAAACTTGCAAAATGTTGCTCACAGTTACAGGGATTCGATAACAACAGCAAATATTGGTTGTTTAGTTGGGCTGATCTTTTAGTAAAGGTCTGATGAAACTTTAAATGTTGGGGCTATTTTAAAGCAATTTGTTTCAAAACCAGAGAATGAAATGGAGTTCTGACTACAGACTGAACTTTATAAATTGACATCATATCCCATTTATATACCTTTAAAATTGAAAACAGTTATTTTATTTCTTGGATTATTTCTAAACGTTGCCTGGCATTTCTTTTTAAATATGAATCTTTCTACTTGACTCAGACTCTTATCACTGGATATAATTTTTCTACTTTATTTGACACACAGTGACATTTAGAGGAGATAAATATCAGGATTCTTAATAATTTAATAGAATAATTTTAGTGTCTCCTAGTTGTCAGTGTTTGAGGGATACATACTGCCAGTTAGGGGGAATTTTGTCKGCACATTTTGATGGTGTACAGAAAATAATGTCAAGTATTAAGATTTCTCCAGTTAAAAAGAAAAGAAAGAAAGAAAAGAGAAAGGGAAACTTCCAGAATGGCTGCCTGTAAAAGTAAAAACCAGATTTCTTTGTTTAAGGAGGTTGTCCCAACACTAGATCTGGAATTGTAAACTTTATTAAATGGCACTGTTGCTCATTTTTATTATGATGCTATAATTTTATCAATTTAAGGATATTATCAAATTATTTAGGAATCATTTCTTTACTATTTTTTTTTAAATCTGCAGACCAAATAGGAGGGATGGAGCTTGAAAAATAATGTTCCATTTAAGAAACATTATAAAACAGAACAAAATAGTCAACACTGTTCTGAAAATGTCTGGYTGTTTTGGTTTTTCTTTTTTTTTTTATTCTGTGCCAAAATACAGAGCAACACAGTTTTTCACCTGTGAGCCCTAAAGCTGACTGTTTAAAAAATCAAACAACCCTTTTGAAATTCAGCAGCTTTGGAAGTTATAAATATTTTCAAATAATAGACAGGCATTCATTTCAGTACTCCTTTCTCCCCAGTAGTGATGAGGTATAAATCCTTTATAGCCTCATTGTTCTACTTCCAAAAGCTCTCTATCACTGATTTCACTATCCTGTTGACATTTGTACTTATTGTCTGGAAGTATGGATTGTCTAAGAAGTCTTAAGGTGTGTAGGTTCTCTGATTACAGATATACAACTGTGTACAATTATTTTTAGTGCATTTTTTTCTGCCTGTATTTACATATTAAAATTATTATCACAGATAAAGTGAGTTTATCTAAATTGGCCCCAGCTGGATTATAACTAAGACTAACAAAGTAAAACCAAATCTAGGATATATATTAAGTAATCACAAAATATCTCATATCATATCTCATACTCTCCCCAGTGAAGAAGTCCTTCATATGAACAAACTGTAGTGTCTGGAAGGTTTTCCCTAAAGGGAAGTCCTATGACAAGTCAACATTATTTCTTCACTAATATTTATAATTTACARTGCAGCACGGTGTTGTAACAGTGTGCACATCTTTTGACTGTAGTTTGAGACATCAATTCCACCTATACTGGTGCTTTAGGTTTTAACTTTTATATTTTCCAAATTCGGTGCTGCTTAGTGCGCAGCTCTGAGGTTTCTTGTGGCCTGTTAAYTTCTGCTCTCTCATGCTAGTTAGACATAACAAAGCCTCTCCAGGCCTGCTCTTCAAGGACACCTAGACCATCCTAGGCCCAAAAAGTATAAACCAAAGAGTCTCTAAAGGGGGGTAGCTGAGGGGAATTACATCATTAAACTAAAGCTTTAATTGGAGAATTAACCCTGATGTGCAAATGAACCAAACCTATAAAAGTGTGAAGAACTCGTGACCTGTTGTCCATCTTTGGATCCATCTTGGCAATAGCCTCTGGCTCCCCAGGGTGTACCTTTGAAGGCCTTTCAAATAAATACCTACCTTTATTGCCTTATTCTGTCTAGTCTCTGTGTCTAGGAGGCCTCTTCAGGCATCAATACAAATGTACAGGTGTGATTTTATAATATGTACCAGCAAGTGTAGCGCGAAGCGGTGAAGCTTGTAAAGATAATCATAGGAATCCACAAAGATTCATAAAGGGTAGAACGTGGGCACTTATCTGCATATACATTACCATGGCTGATGTGTTAGCAGTACCACTGATTTTCAACGAAATGCATCATTAAGAATTTCATTCATATATTGTGAGAAGTATAAACAAATGCCACTGTTTGTGAGCATCTACAATGCTTGGAATTAAGTTCTCCATTATGGCATTCCTGATTTTTTCAAGTACAGGAAGCTGACTGTGATGCCAGGAGGATGTAGAAAATAATTATATAGACCACTTTTATACTTGAACATTCTTTTAAATTTATTGTCAGTGTTGTGGTATTTTCTATTGCAGTATTTGAGGAAGGCCATATCATGTAAATACGTTACAAAAAATACTSTGTGCAAATGAAGTGTAAAATAAGATGGGGCTTTTTATTATTATTATATTCCAAATAAAAATAGGGTTGATTTGCAACAATTTTGAAAGCATAGACTTTTCAAGTCAAGTCTTAAAATAATTATAGTCTGTCTGGCATCATATGAATAGTCAAGATAGGCCCTAATACTGCAYAGGAGAAAAAATGACAAAGCTAATCAATCACTTCTTGCATATGGAGAAGACATCACAGATACAACTAAAACATTCAGATAACATAGCTACCAGCTAAAACGCAATTCTTGTAATTAATATAAGTGTCTAAAGTAGTATCCAAAAGACCAATAAACAAGACYGTGTCCTGATATATTGCAGCATCCAGGGTAGTGTCTATCTGACAGCAAGGAGTCTTAGTCATTTGAAGAACAGCAAGAGTGGGTATGTAGAATTAGTCCTCCATTTTGCAAAATAAATAAAATGACATGGTTTTTGATATTTATTTTCTCTTAAATAGCTCATACCTCTACTTGAATGTAAACCAATGGAAAACTCTTGGAGAAGCAATTCTTCTAAGATGCAGTTCCTCTTTGTAGAGAATTTACATCACTAAAATTTCAGATACAGGTGAAATCACAGTTCCAGAAGAAGCACTGGTAGATTCACCATATTTATGATAGGAATTAAGTCTTAGCTTTGCCAATTCGTCTCCTACTGTGTTGGCTATCAATGGTGTCTTGAAGAATTTTTTTTTTTTTTACAAGTGACTCTTTAGACTTTTGTTGTGAAATGAAATACAAAGAGGTTCACTGCTGTTGAGGAATACATTCAGTGCAGGTAGCTTGGGGTGCAGCTGCAGGCTGAGCTCTGGGTGGGAGCCCCAGGCAAGGGGCCATGAAGTCCCCACTCTCTGCAGAACAAAGGGCACGGGGACCTGAGGCCCAGACAGGGGATTAGACACTCGGAGACGCAGCAGGAGCTGAGGACTCTGGACCTTCCTGTACTTAGACTGGGAGGGTATAAAAGCCCAGGGTTTCCTTTGTTTGGGGTCCTCCTCAGAGGCACCAGCTTGAGCTGATATTTTCTTATTGTTATTGCACCAAGATTAAATTMTTTTAAGGATAGAGACATCTGAGACTCTGCTATGGAAAATCTAGGGTCTAAGGAAACCTGGTCTACCTGTGAGGGTGGGGTGTGTAAAGAGMAAAGCAGGGCACCTGTCAGCTCACTGAAGCCATCCACTCTGAAAGGGCTGCGGTCCCAGCCCAGGCAGTGAAGGTGTGACTGTCAGATTGTCTCCTGGATGGTCAGAAAGGGAAGTTTTCCTAAAAACACTCATAGAAGTGAACACATTCCTGCTTTAGTTTAGGCACAGCAAAGATTAAAAGAATCACTATATATGTACTGGAGACCAGTACATCTAGCTGATAATATATTAACATCTAGTGYACTAGAGGAAGCACTTTGGAGGGCACAGCCACAGTTAATTTAGGGTTTGCTGTATATTCTGCAGTGCTTTTCATTTACACAAAAGAGTACTGTGCTTGAAATTCCTTGTATTTGTCATGTTTATTTAGGATTTAATTCTGAACTATTTACATGTATAACTTTAAGCTTCTTTCTATTCTAGCGTATGGACAATGCAGTATCTCATAGCTCTGTACAGCACAGCTCACTACTTGGCTTAGTAATTCACATCYCACTTTTAAAACTTCCAATAAACTTAACTGAAATATACTGCAGAAACACAAAGTAGGCCATTGCTTACTACTGTGGGTAATCCTATCATCTTCAGTGAAACTATTCATACAGGTAAAAGTAGCATTTCCTGGGCTGGTCTCATGATGAACCAAAAAATCTTAAATTTGGCAAGCCTTAAAGATGAATAGGGCAACATAAGTGAGAACAGTTAATGCTACTTTATCATCATCACATTCTCATGGCCAGGGTTTTGTTTATGCCTGTGTGTATTACACACAGTTACATACATGTGTATGCCCCTTTTATCTTTAAGAAATGCTCAGTTATATTAGGAATTAGAGAAAGAAGACATGACAAGTTTTCCTACAAATAGGCAAGATGAGAAATACTAGATTTCCTGGTTCCTAAAGTAGCAATTGCTGTTGAAAGGAAACAACTGCTTTAGCTTTGAAAACAACTCAAAAGCCAAAGTGATCAAGACAATTTATTGTCTCTTCCAATCTTCCTACTCACTCTGGCAAAGTATATTTGACAGAGGAACTTCTATGCTAACCACATAAATACTGGGAATGGAATTACACTCACAGTTGTACCAGTCACTGCAAATCAATGAGGAAAAATGCTTTGTGTAAACACATTAAATCTCAACATGTTGTCGTCCATTTCCACTCTTCTTTTTCTTTATTAGAAGTGGAGAACGTGAAAGATGTCCAGTGAATCGAAGTTTGAGTGATTTTTGTAAGCAAGAATGGTGAACTGCAACAGAAGTCAAAAGAACTTGGTTCTAGTTTTTCTGAAGACTTTTTCATGTGCTTCACAGATCTTTCTGGAACAGAATACTATAAATTATTACTATRCAATGTGATCTGTATGATAAAATATGAAATTTAAAGATAAAGAATAAAATTTTAAAAAAGACATTTTAAAGGGCTCAAACAATGAAAATTATAATTTATTTTCAGAGCAAGTTCTTAGAACTTGACTGGTTTTATATTTAGGGATACAAAAGTTGGCTTTATGCATGCTGCATTAACTCCAAGCCTCAAAATATTTTTTTTTTCTCAGCAAAGTTGTTACATATCCCTTTTATTTTACTTTATCTCTTTATTGATTTAAATTTCCTTTAGTTTGATTTCTCCATATTTTTACTAATACATAAAGAGAGATCACTACTATCACTACTATTGTTCAATCATATGAACAATATTTCATGTAGTACCTTACTTTMTTATACCAAGGTTTTGGTGAGGTGATGTATTAACTACTCTACCATGTTAATAAAGATAAAAGAGTAATGGAGACCTCACCAGTTGTCATTACAGTATCAAATTATGAAGAAGTGACATGATTGCTCCTGGAGAAAAAAAGAAATTAYGTGTTCCTTCCAAAATACAAGATTCTTTTAGCAAGGGTCACATCCAAAATCACACAGCAAGATATGTCTTGAATTTCCRGACTGTGCTACCTGACTTACCACACCTAAATGCCTGAGTATTTGGATAGGAGAAAATATTGCTAAGCTCATTTTTCATGCTGTGCTCTGGAAAACCTGTGGAAGCCTGGTTAGGAAAAGGAGGAGGAGGCAGCTCTCCTTCCTGCAGAAGAGCCAGTCCCACTGATGGCTTCTCTTCCCTTCTGAGAAGGTAGAGGGTGGGTCTCATCTCTTTTCACTCCTGGTCTTTTTGTGTCTCCTGCCAGATAAGAAAGAAAAAAAAAAAGCAAAATAGTGGCAGTATATTTTGGACAYTTTTCATTCTATTCAGAGGATAATGTTAACCCAAAGACTGTAAAGAAAAATTTGGACAACTATACGTGTCCTAGTCACACTTTTCCAGCTGTTGTTTTTCTTGCTTGAGTTGCATTTTTCATCACTCTGTGGAAAAGCAGAGAGTTGGGAAGCTGGAAGAAAAAAGGAAGGATGCATCTGCTGTTAAACCAAGAGGAGAAAAAAAAARGGGAGTCCTATTCTGGTCATGCAGAAAGTGATATACATTGCCACAGGAGTAACTGTTTGTTCAAGACTGCTAATTCCTGCTCCCTTTCAGCTGATAGGATTGATTTTTTTTCAAAGTCAAATCACTGTTGTGTTGCCAGATCAGTAAGCAAGCCCTAGATGCTTTGTATTAGCTATTTGCATTTGTAGCAAAACTGGCCTGCTAAGCATGGGCATCTGTCAAGACTAATCCTGTAATGTGTAGGTCACTTTTATTGTTTTCCAATCATTTTTACTTTTATGTGTATAGAGAAAAAGAAGTTGGAGATCTCTAATTAAAGTATTAGGTAACCTCTCCTTATCAACAGTAACRCATTAATGTTTCTGAAAGTCAAGCAAGAAAGAAAAGTATCTTCACCCAATATAACATGAGCTATTTGATAAAAACTGTAATTTTTCATGTAGTCTGGTCAYTATTGTCACAATTTCTGTATCTCCATTTCTTACCATCTTTCATGGGTTTTTTAACTCCAACATTATAGTGAATGTTGACTTACATCTGTGTTTGATTCAATTTAAATATGTTAAACTCATTTCAGCATATGTTGCCCATGGAATTTGTGCTTATGGTTTGCTGCTGSAGTAGGAAGTCATTTCCCTCAGGCCACTTTCACCTTTAAGGTTGGTTTCCTCCATGGCCAAACAGCTTTGGTAGTAACAGGGGTTAATTAGCACTAACATCTTTTATTTTTTTTATTCTTTTGAAGTTCCAAAGCATCCCATATAGAACTTAATCAAGAGTTTTAGCACCACAAGAGAGTAACACCATATAATTACCCAGCAGATCCGTAAGATTTGAAAATGCTACAGAACATACACTCCTACAGAACATACACTCCTACAGCACCCACTGTGTGCTCCCTACTGATGTTTCAACAGCACAAGGAGTGCTCTCCCATTGCAGTAGCACTTGCTGATTTGCTCAGAACTTCTCATGACGTCCCTCATCGGTGAGGAACAGTGAGCAATCCCAGTGCTGCTCTCATTCCACACATGCTGTGTTGCCCAAGAAACAGAGCACTCCACCTGGAAGGGAAAATACCTGTCACGTGAAAACTACATAGAAATCCTGACAGCCATGTATGACCACATCTGCTGGTCCAATGTCACAACTCCCTGGTATCTTCAGGATGGTAAAAGCCCCTCTTTCATGASCAATTTGATGATCATTTTCAATACTACAGGCTTCTGTTGAACATTGCAGTTAGTCCGGAGTAGTTTCAGCTGCCTGGAAAGAAGAGAGCAGATGTGGCATTTTAGAAGCAATCTCTTATCCACAGAGCAGGAATAGAAGAAAGAAATGACAAATTTGAAACAAAGAGAGTGACTTTCAAAGACTTTTTTTCTGTCAGTAGAAGCAGTCTGTGTGCCTCCTTCTGAAACAGTTGCTAGAATTTCAGTGCAATCTTGCAAATTTAAACAGAAATTTGCATCCAGTAAACACAGTATGACTAATTTTATAAACTCAGCTGGAGGCAACACCCATTAGAGAAAGCGCCTATTAATACCAGATTGGTGATTTGTGTACCTTTTCAGGGGGCACAGAGGCAGAATGTGAAAGCACTCCACATGACTTCAGAGATATGATAACCAAACAGGGTGCAGGATATGTACAGTTATATGCAGGTATCTAACCACGCTGGCCTGTGAAAAATAGCCAGGTACAGTGATATATATTCCTTGTTCCCTTYCCCAGAAGCAAACTAAGTTATGAGGTTAACGTAACAAGCACAAAAGGTATGCTGTGACCTTTCAATACAACTGTTTCACAAGGAACTATTTGTTAACTGCCACTGGGATTGAGTGCTCCAGAGCCTGTTAAGCCTTGCCAGCCMACTGGATTCACCTCTGTGGATCAGAGACTGAACATGACAAATATGCCTATCAATGTATTCCTTGGAGCTACATGTGTTTCTGTATTTTCAGGATCAGCAACCTTGTTAAGTAAGAAGTTATGGGAACTATGTATACAGGGTGTTGTAACAAACTATTGCTGCAATATAAGGTTGAATGTTTCATTTATTTATTCATTTTGGGGAGAAGTGAGGACAATTTATATTTTAAACAGCTTGGCTATAAATATACTGTTATGCCAAGATAAATGGTTAAAACAGTGGTTATAAATTTTGTTTTGGCATTACAGTAAATTGTGTATATTCCTTCCTGAATGTATGTGTGAATTAGCATTTTTATGTATTCATAATGTGACCTTTATGTCTTAAACTTTCTTTAGGAAATAGTCCTCCTGGAATCTGTTTACATTTCACTAAGTCCTTCCTGAGATGTGAATAAGTGAGGTCTGTGGCATCTGTCCTCTAATATTTAATCCAGTAGTTTGTGCAATCCTAGAATTCCTTCTGAATGCTCTGTCAGTGCTCAACTTAAAATAATAAAAAATATTTTTGGGAGTGAGTAAGAGGTGAATGCAACAAAAATACGGACTTTTTTCCTCTTCCAAGTCAGTTTGGCAGTGAGCTGTTCACATGTACAAATGGTTGAGTCCTCTTTTGTTTTTCTTCCATTGCTGGTTGCTTATGGAGCAAATCCAGGGCCTTTTACAAGTCCCCACGTGAAAGCACTCAGAAAGTGCACTTTTCACAGAATATTTACTGATGAAAACAGGTAACTGTACCAGACATTAATTTTCTTACTGTATACCATAAATCTGTCACAGAAAGATAATTGGGCTCATATTTATCTTTAGTGATCTTACATTAGACATCTTAATAAAAATAATAGAGTTTCAACTGAGCCTTATTTCAGCATCTGTCAAGTAACCAAATGGGAAGCAAATGAATACAAAGATTTTTTGTGTCATTAGGCTTTTTAAAAGAAATTACTTAAAATTCTTTGCTATACTAAAAAAGAGTGTGTTATGAATACTGTTATTTGTGTTACATGTGGAATGTGTTTGAAAGGTCACGTGTTACTGATGAGCTCATTGTTTATAATTAAGAAGTACTTTACAAACTGTGAACAAATACTTATTTATTTTCAGAATATTAGCTAAAACATTAATTATTTTCACCTATTAGAGCATCCTAATGAGGAACTAATATTAATTCATCTAACAAAGTTCACTTTTATTTGAGACACTCACCAAGTTAATTACTAGACTCCCTTCATTAACATTTCAAATCTCATTAAAATGTAAATGGGAAATTTTTTTTTTGCATATTAGAGGATATTTATTGGCATTCATCATAGTAAGTACTTTGGTCTTCATTAATTATAAAGAATATAATAAATAGTCATTTACTTTTGTGAAAACAGCTGGTTAAAGGTTGTTGTACTTATGCTTTTTAGCATTGCAATCAAAATGGATGATTCTTTGTATAGACACATTTAATTCTCAGCACTGCACTAGGTGGTGTGCAAAGTGGAGGAGACTGTAAAAAGGGTTCTTGTTCGTCATGCAACCGTGCATGTGCAGGGGAAGTACCTGGAAGTAAAGGACTTTTTCTAACCAAAAAGATACTATTCTACATACTCCGTCCCACAATTTAGATGGGAAAGGTTATCATAGGCCCTGATGTCACCAGACTCTGATGTACACACTCTACTTGTAAAAAGGCAGTTTGGAAAACAAAACAAAACAAAGCAAAACATAACAAAAACAAATAAACAAAAATTTAATAATCAGGTCTACTGAAGTGTTGTCATACAGATGCCCTTTACACCATTCCTCTCCTCCCTCCTTGCCCCCACCTCCCCACCAAAGTTACTAAATAATGGTGAGCAACTATTTAATCTCTACTATATATTTGTAGGTCTTTCTTATTTTCGAGACTTCCATGGTTGGGAGCATAAGGCCACAGAGTGGCCAGGACTAGGTAAGGGCCAAGTATAGTTAAAGGCCATAGACATGAGAGATTATCTGGGTTCTGGTGGTAAACTGGGAAACAGAACGCAGTCACCAGCTCCCATAGTTGGGACACACAGAGCCTCTTTTTGTAGGTTCTGGTCCCGGCTGTAGGTATTTTACTGGCCACCTATTTGACAAGCTATTAAAGGAATTCTACATCAATTTTTTCAGCCTTGATCAGGTCATTTGAGATTTGATTTGCATGTTAAGACTTAAAGGGATTCTAAAAGAAACTGTTTTCTGCTATTATTTTAATACAATAAAGAAACAGGATTTATGTGTGATCTATAATGCTTGACCTTCTCACATAACACCTTTTCCAGTTTTGCATGTATAGATAATTCTATATCAAAGCAAACCATATAAATATGGAGATGAAGGAAGAAGATAAAAACAATGAACTGACACACATAAAAGTACTAAGAAAGCGGTTTACTTACATAAGATACTGAAACCAGTTTTATGAGATATCAACTTGAGAACCAAAGCACCTCTGGAAGGATTGGTTAAAATAATATTTCAATTAGTGACTCAGAGTGTATGGCACTCAGTCACTGAGGGACYTACCACAATTTCAACAATATATTGAAGATTCCCTCCCCTGAAGGAAGACTGTTGTTAGAGGAAAGGTATGAAGCTGATAATGAATTCCCCCAAGTACCTGTAGTAAAGAGATTACACATCTTGCAAAGAATCCCACTGGTGCTCTCTCACTTGTTCTTGTCAGAAAAAGTCACTAACTTCTCTAAGGGAGTTTGGGAGTTGACTTAGAGGGGGATGCTGTGTTTGCAACTGAAAGGAATGGAGCAGAGAAAAAAATGTTTTTCCACTAAGGCTGAGTTTTCACCACTTATTCTTGCTCTGCAGTAATCCTTTCTTTTCTTATAACTTCACCTAAGTACAAAATACTTGGGTTGCCTATACCTGGATTAGGTGAAATATTTTTATTTGACATAATTTGAATGGTTATTCTAGCCAGCGAAAATAAGGAAACCGAGTACACAATCAAGAAAGTTATCAAAATCATGCCATTAGTTTTGCTAATGAAGATCAGTTCACTTGTTCTTTAGCTTGATCTCTGTCTCCTTGTGCCAGACAGCTGCTCACAGTAAATGGCAATAATGTCTATAAAGTGACACAAATTGAGCAAGGACCACACCATTTTCATGTATGATCCTTCCAAGCAGATCAAATCTGGTGTGACCAGATATGGATCTTGAAAAARCATTATGTGGAGTTGCTTGAGGAAACAGCCCAGGAAATTCTGAGTTCCCCAATCTGTCTGCAGAGCAGTGTCTTACAAAATAGCATACAACTTCTTCCCATTATGCATGATGTACTTTTTCCAGATTCTTTGTTCCCTTTTTTACACTGAATAATTGAGACTTTTTTCTTTTCTTCAAGATAAATCTTCTCCATAATTTTAAAGCTAAGATATGCAAGTGTTTTTTGCTTCTCCATTACTCAGTTCAGTATAAATCCCAAGGGTATGTACCTGTAAGTATATAAAGCAATATGTTAG
The DNA here is from genome assembly GCA_003713295.1 of Parotia lawesii. NCBI lineage: Eukaryota > Metazoa > Chordata > Aves > Passeriformes > Paradisaeidae > Parotia > Parotia lawesii. Next base: position 434,481 of record RAHM01000233.1, on the reverse strand, counting down.
ATTGAAGAAAACATTTCTTTACAGATTACTAGAATTTTTTTTCTTTTTTAGTACACAGGAAATAGTGGTGATGACTTACTCTGCTTGAAACACAATCTTTAAAAATTCTTGGTTAACAGAAATTTTGGAAAACAGATTGGCAACAAAATTCCTGCCTCCAGATTATAAAAAAAAACCTATTGGGTTTTGGGGGGTGGGTTTTTGTTTGTTCRTTTGATTTTTTTTTTTTTTAATTGATGTGAGGTGAATGGCTAATTAGGCTATCAAAACTTGCCTAGGAAATGCTGTTTGGAAGGATATGTAGAGTCATTCCCAGACCTTAAGCCTAACACAGACTTTCTAGGCTCRAGCTCTCAGCTTCTGTAGCAAACAGCCTGAACACCCTGATACCTTTTGTTCTTGTGACTCTGGAGCTCCTTCCAACCTGTGGTAAACTGCTGTAACTGTGTGCTCCTTGCCTGGTGGCTTTGGGTTTGTACGGTGGTTGCTCTAAGATAAAAGGAAAGGTCTCTCCACCCAAAGGAAGCACAACAGGAGGGCTGCCCAGAAATTACTGATGTCCATGCTCCCAGGCACAATTTAAATTGGAGATATTTCAAATGCAACATCTTTGTCTTTTAATAAAGTGAAAGATTTCATAGCAATTTTTTTTCTGAAATGTTCCAGCTAGTTTTAGATCTGTGGAGACTGTCAGTAGTGCAGTGATCAGAKGGTACAGTGCAGTCAGTTAGTAGCTGATGGAGAAAGAAGAAATTGTGAAGAGCTGCTACAGAGAGGCTGTCAGAGGCTGTTTTCTATGACTGCGGGAAAGAGAAACATCTACTATTTGTTCTGGTTTTAATTTTCTTTCTTTTCATCTTCAGTATAATTCCCGAAAAATTGTTAGTTCTTTCTGATTTCTTTCTGAATTTTTGGTGGAGATCCGAACTAGTTTGGTTTCACATTTTGATGTGAAACCCTTAGATGTAGAATTTGATTTTGGAATTTGGACTGCTAATAAGATCTGAAAGCAACTTTGTCCTGGCATGATTCCTGTTGTAAATTTGTAGAAAAACAAAGGCTAAGCCACATTCTGCTGCACATATGTGAGAGAAACAGAGCATTTTTTTGTCCCTAGGCAGTCCCTATTCTACCATCTTCTGTAAAACAGACAAAGAAGGAAAAGAAAGTCAATGTTTCATCACTCCTAAGGATGAGAATCAAAATACGTGCCTTGAATTTCCAGCACTGTCACTGACCTGCAGTGGGAATTGATGATCCTTTCCATAAAGAGCATCCAGCATGTTTGGAGTTTGACTACGTTTGTGCATTTGTCAGCAGTTCCTGTTTCTGCCCAGCCATGGGCTGCTACACATAGCAATGACATCTTTTTCCCAGGCTTAGGCAGAGTTTTCCCCTTTGCTTTTTGATTAGAGGGCTTTTATGGCTCCTGAGCTTCCTCTGGGACACAACTCCCAGTACAGGGCTGTACTTTAAAGGCCAAGACAGAATTCTTGATTTTAAAATAAATGTGATTTCCCTCTAGTAAAACTTTTCAATATCCTGACAGAGCCCAAGGATGTTAAAACATAACAGAAGGAGAGTGAACAGCTTTACTCAGACAAGCAGGCTCTAGTGTAAAGCCAAAACCAAATACTAAGCATTCACCTATCCTAATAAGAATTGTATCAGATAATACAATAGAAATAACAGCAGGAAAAATTTAAACCAATGTTTTTAATGCCTACTTCTAAAAGGTCCTTTCCTACAAAGAAAAGAAATGCTATCACATTTTAAAAGCAGCTGAAACATATTTTCTAATGAGCTCATAAAGAAAGGGAGTAATGAGATGAAATTAGGTTAGAGCTTTGGTTATGTTGGTCTATATCATATACAGTATACACAATTTTTTTCTGTTTGTAAAAGTAGGAATGGTCACTCTTCCATCTGTCTGTCCTTACTAATATGACAAGTGCTGACAGCCATCAGAAAATGTAGAAAATAGGAGGTAACACAGTTATAAACAAGAAAAAACCACAAACTTTTATTCCTTAAAGCATTCTACATTTAATGGATCTAAGCGAATTTCATTTCAAAGTACATTTTAGATGTTGACACCACTTATTATAGCAGCTGGTTCTTTGTCAAATTGGATGATATTCAGAACAGGATTTTGTTGTTCTTTTTCTTCTTGCCATCTGTTGCTGTTATAGACATTTTTCGAGAAATAGCTTCTAAATTAATTAGGTCATATTGTAAATGTGTTCTTTTTATGAAATGTTTAAAATTAAAAGCATAAGGAAAATTACGGTGTAACTTAATTTTATAGTATAATTTAATTCCTATACAAATTTTCTATCAAAAAAAATGAACAACAAACATTTCTTTTTAGATGCGTGTTGAACTGGTATAGCTTGTGACTTAATCTGATAAGAAATCTGATTGCTTACAAACCTGTAATTCAGTTTGCTATTTGAACACCAAGTAAATTACATAAAAGTTAAAATCAGGTGTTAAAATATAATAAAAGAAAAACAAAYGAAAAATATGATCCTGAAATCTCCTTCTATTATACAACCTGAATCTTATTTCACATGTGTGCTTCAGCCTCATTGAACAAAGTAGATAAACTGCTTTAGGTCCTGAGCTCAGAAAACCTTACCAGCATATGCGTTTCTAAGCATGCAAGTAGCTTGTTTTACTGCACTCTACCTGACTTGAATTCCTACATAATTTAATTATTTTAAGGATCAACTATTAAATTATATTGGAGAGGAGAATTACACAAGCAGAAAATGAGAGGGTTTTGTATCTTTTTCTATCACAGCTAAGCATTTTTTTGAAAGGAGAGATAGGATTAGTCTGGATATTTAGGGTCCGACCAAATATATTTATTTCATCTTCAGTGCACAGAGTACCCTGAGACTTAAATGAAGCACAAAGATGCAGAAAATGTATGTGAACCTGTTTTAGATACGCTGCCATACTGCACAAATAAAGAAAGAGCCCAAATCTAGTCTGTGCTTTCTAGTTTTTAAACACTTGTCACTGCAACTTTAAACATACTTTTACGGTAACATTTGCAATATATACCGAAGGAGATAATACGTCTGAGCTGGAACTGGCTCCTTGGAACAATGTTCACATTGTATGCATGACCTGGGTCAGTACCCAAGGCTGCATTTGTGATGCTTTCTGCATACAAAAAACAAAAGGCATGTGGCAAAGCCCTTATGAGYTGTAACTCATTTACAATACCTCATAAATGTGATAAATGCCATTAATGTACTCTCAAAAATTGATGCATGTTCCAGATGTTGATCAATGGTTGGCAACTAATTGCTTTTATAGCGAACAGCTGACTGAGGGCAGAGATTCACACAATGGGCACACGTATGTAGAGGATGGAATATGTTGCAAAGGCAAAAGGCCAGCTTGGTCAATTGCTCCTTTAGCCAGTATTTCCAGCCATGCTCCATTTTCTGAAACTACTGCTTCTGTAGCAGTAACTAACATTTCTTAACAATTAGTATATATTAATTATCATAGTCCTTACTCAAGCATGGGCAGGCAACATTCTTCTAATTTCTGGCTAATAGTTAATTTAAAGATGGGGGTTGATTTTCTCCTTCTTAAATAATTATTTGAAAATTGATGAAGTGTCAGATAAGTAAATTAYTGTAGTAAGTCTGACAATATCTAAAAGTGAAGGAAGATGGGTGGCAAACTGTTGACTCCTAGCAGCATCAACTCTGAACAGCACCAGAACACGAATACCTAAGACTCATTTGCAAAGCCTATGTTCATTGATTACAGCCTGGACCCAAAAGGATTCATTGAAGTCTTGTTCTGATAATCAAAAAGTTTGGAAACGCAAAGTCAAGAGACCWGGATCCTACTATTCAGAGTTCAGGTAAAAACAGGTAAGCACTTAAGCCTTGAGATTTGAACTCCAAACAACCTAAAATGAAGAGTGTGTTGGGTCAGGCTCAGTCTCTTGCTCCCCAAACATCTCCCTCACATAATTTCTGCCATACATTGGTGAAACTGCAACTTTAAAGTGCTTTGCGGTTTTTTACTCTCATTTCTCCTGATGGAACACTGCTACAGGAATTTATTACTCTTGTGGCTTTAAATCATGTTCCAATTATCAGCCTAAATTCCTCATGGCCAATTTATTCCCATTTGAGCTGTACCAATGTTGTTCTTTAGCTTAAATAGTTCTCTCTCCCTGGAGTTTTATTGCCCCAATCTATTTATTAGATTTAGTCTCTTTAGTCTTTGTGTTGCTTGCTAATTTTCATTACTATAGCTTCCTTATTCCCTGATGATCTTACTAGCTTTTCTCTGTATCCTTACAGAGGTTTGATTTTTTTTTTTTGCTAACAAATGATCATCACTGTATACAAAAACCATATCAGCCTGTATTCAGAGGTCTGCAGGTGACACACAGAATGGTCTTAATTAGCAGTCCTAATTTGAACAGTAACATGAGAACTCAGCTCTGTATTGGTTATACTGATAATACAGTAAATATTTTAAGAGCTACAGATAGTGTGTCWGTCCACAACAATCTGGATTTTGGATGTATACATCAGTTCATTTTAATTTTTAACACTAACTTGAACAATGGCATACTCTCCTGTTAGGCTTGAAACACAACAACTGATTCACTACTGTATATAGTTTTATATATATGATATATATATATATATATAAGTAAAATACAAATAAACACACATATCTATTTTATATATATAATGACAATTGAACTATTTTAGATTTATAATTATCCTATTGCTAAGGATTTTTATGGGTTTTCCTCATTCACTGACACTTGCAATTGATGAGCTTAACAATGCTTCTTGTTTGTCTACGTGTGCACAACCTTCCACATAAAAATATTGAATTTTGCTGGATTTGGCAGTGTGGGGTTAATGGTTGGACTCGACAATCTTAAAGGTCTTTTCTAACCTAAAGGATTCTATTATTCTCTGAACCTCATCCCATCTATATTACTTCAGTCTTCAAGGTCATCTAGTTCTGTCTGTGTGGTTTTCTCATTCCCTTTCCCACTGGAGAGGACATTACAGCCTTACATTGTCAGCACATTTTATTAGTCTGATTCTTCTTCTGTGTCATGGCCAATAATAAAAATACTAAAAATGACAAATTTCAAGCCCCAAACTTAAGAAACTGTCCTGGTCACCTCCTGTCAGCCAGCCACCTGTCCTATCACCACAATCTGACTCCCTAGCTACTTTTGTATTTTAGAACTCTTTTTCTAACCCCTAATTTGAAAATAATGTCCCATGAGGAGCCATATCAGGTAATTTTCTGAAGCTCAGGTAGGTTAGTTATATTACATTTCCCTTGTTACTGTATTGTCTGCTGGGAGTCAATAGCATATTGGCAGTGTAGTCCTTGCATGCACCTTCCTGCTGCTCATGGGAGCTAAGGCATTTTCATCATTCATATTAGATGTCCTTTTGCTTTCTTAATAACTCTTGCTGTTATAGGTATCTGGGGTTTTGGGAAAGATTTCTTTTATTCCTGAAACACTTGGAAAACTCTGTTCTTTACATAAAATTACCTTACTGGTTCAAAGCAATCAGATAAGAAGTGATAACCAGGGGTAAAAACACATGGAGTTAAAATCTTCATTTGATTTTTCAAGGCTCTAGTATGTAGAGTTTCCCAGACTTCTGATCTTACTAAGGTAGGAAGTAAGAATTTTTCAGAAAGAAGTAATCTTTGTAAAAAACCTTTTTCTTTTCAGAAATCAATTCTTTAATTTTAAGCTTTTAGCATCCATGCTGCCAATTTTGTTTCTCTGGAACAGCTTTTCCATCTACAATGAAAAGGCTGCCTATTATAATGTACCTAGATTGCTCAAGGTTTCTGGGGGCTTTGGTTTTCTTGGGGGGATGAGTTTTATTTTTAGGGGTATGAGAAGGGAGGTGTTGGCTTTTTGTTGTTTTTTTGTTTTGTTTTGTTGGGGTTTTTTTTCTTTGTTTGTTTTGTGGAGTTTTTGTTTGGTTGGTTTTCATTTGGTGGTTTTTGGTTTGTTGGGTTTTGGTTTTTTGTGTAGAGTTTTGGGAGTTTTTTTGGAGTGGATTTTTTTCTGGTTTTTTTTTATTTTGGTGTGGTTGTTTTTTGGTTTTTTTCCCCCTGAATGTAATTCTTGTTCATTGGCATATTGTTTCATTACAAAATTCTGTTCACCCAKCAGGCCTTTTCACCAGGTGAAAGCAAAATTATTATAGCTGTAAACTATTACAGATGCTATGAGGAGATATAAATTGCCTTCTACCAAAGATTTTCCTCTTATGGGGCATAACACTATTTTTAAGAGCAAATGAAATCTATCATCTTTTTATTCTGTGGCTGAAGTGCACTAATAGCCACTGCACACACTCAGGGCTGATGACTAAATGAAGCTGGGAGGATTCAGACCCACAGACAGAAATGTGCAGAGAGAAGAAATATTTCAGGGCAACCAGGAGCAAAGGATGACTTATTTTCTGCACAGAATAAAAAAAATATTAACGTGAACAAAATATTATAAATATAGAACACGATCAAATAAGAACAAAAATGAACAGGTTCAATTATTTTGCTTGCTCTCAAACTCAAGTATGTAATTATTTTGATTTTTCATTCATGAAAGTCTATTTGCTAAACTGTAAATGCAGTTATGTGCTGGATTTGCTCCTCTGGCTCTTTGAAGGACTCATGCACTGGTCTCCATGATATGTCTGTTTACACATCTGGATGAACATTCACATCTATGTGCTGTTGGTACATACGGTGATAGGTGATACGGTGATGTTGCTTCACAGCTGGCTTCATGTATTTGCTCCAATTAAAAAAAAAAAAAAGATATTTTCTCTTTTACCCCTTTTACTCTGAACTTCTAAGCACTGCCTATGGCCAGACACATGTTGAGACATCAGGATATGTTTAAAGGGGGTCATTCTGAATAATGCTCATTTATAATTTCTTATTCAAAATTTCTCATCATAATCACTGCTCCTTTTGATGGCCAGAAATAATGGTGATTGAGCTAGATCACAGGTCATTTCTGATATTGAATTTTCAGTGCCTGTGAAACAACAGATAGAAAAAGGATTTAAAGGATCTATCTTCTCTCAGCCAGACTGGATGTTTGGCAAGTGCATGTACATGTTTTTGATGTGACATGCCACTTTTCTGACTTTTCACTTCATATTTATGATACACAGCACTATGCTTAATTGYTTCATAAGGAGCCTTGTCATAGTAAATCTTCTTAATATAAAATGCAATGCAGTGTAGCATGTCTAGACACAGAAATGCAGAATACAAAACCATAGTATGCTACAACTTTGACATGATTAAGTCCAACACTGACAGCAGCAGAGTATGTGAAATGGAATTAAAGATACTATTTATGAAAGACGTTGTTCTTCAAGAAGTTTCATGGATCCAATATATTAGGACGCAAGTTCTTTGTTTCACAGAATTTTGTGTACAACACTGGAATTGGAATCAGGAAATCTGACTTCCTGGCATGTCTTCCATAGCATTGTTGGATAACAGTAGCAATATTTAGGGAGTGTATTCACTCTCTTGACTCTYAAGTTTTAACTATAGCTATTGAAGAATGTCCTCCAGCAGCTTCACTTTAACATCTGCCTGAAAAAGGTTTAACAAATACATCATTTTTGCATTTGTTACACTCCTAACTCCTGCAGACCTGAAGAACTGAAAGGGAATTCAATATTTTTCCTCAATTTCCTTGAACTTATAATTTTTCAAAGTTCCAACAAAACAGGATCAATGTCATAACAATATGTACCAGACCTTGATGTAAGTTGAAAACAAACCAAAGACACATTATTTGAAAAAAWAAAAGAACCAGAAGAGAGTAGAGATATGTCTGATGTGGCAGGTGCATGAGTAGAGCACACTGTGGCTCTTTCTCCATAGGAAACAGGGTGGAGGTAGTTCAGAGAACTACTCTGGAAGCATCCCACAGTGACTGCCTACAGTTCCCAAACCAAAGTGAGTGCAGGGGCAAGTCCTCCTCTACTTTACATAGTTGTAAGTGGGGACAAAGAAGTCAGAACTCCATTCAGGCAGCTGTTTGTAACGAGGTAGACTGGACAGATACCTTACTCCTCTCATGCCTAGGAACAGCCCCTAAGCATCGGTCCTGGTGGTGTCTGTGCGATGACTTCTCCCAGCTACTGTGGGGAGCTTTGCCTCTGCCATGAGCCGGAAGAGAGCTCCTCCCRCTGCTGCTGCTCCCGGGGCACATGGCAGGCTCTGTGTTCCCAGGCTGGATCTACCAGAGCAAGGTGTCCTGAGGCAAAAGAGCAAGGTCAAAAYAATGCCAGTTCATCCTGCTTGTCTGTCTGCTTGGATACAGAAATGTATCTCATGTACAGTCTTCTCTGAATCCCCGTGGCAAAGGATATTGGATTGCTMTGCTGCTCAGGAAGCAGGACAAGGGGAAAGCTGTGATCCTGTCACAAATGTTTCTCTGGCTCAATTTTTTAAGTTAATATTTAAAATTTAAAAAATGTATAAAAATAAAAACAAATAAATGAAACCCAGAAGTACAGATACACACACATACTCCCCCCCCCCCGCCCCCGAAAAATAAAAGTTCTGTCACCTCTGTCAGGTGACAACTGACAATATCTCATTTCTTGCCAAGTCTATCAGATTAGCCACATAAGTATGTTTCCCTTTGGCCTTGTCTCTGTTGCTTTCCTATTCAGCTCCTAATCATATGGAAAGATTCAAAGATGGGAGAGGATATTTTGAGGAAAGTGAAGCAGCTTAAAATTAATTCCCAAGTATATTATGTTCAAGTCTGTACTGGCCCTAAGTTATACAATTGGTTTATACATTTTAATTAAAAGTAATTGATATTACCATAAATAAATGTTCCCAGAATATCTCATCAACAATAGACAGACACTAAACTGGATTTACATTTCAAATGGAAATTAGTTTCACCCTAAGAACAGTAACACCTGTATAGCAAAATGTACTGTTCTTGACATGCTTGAAAACTGCTTCACAATGAGCATGGAGTGGAGAGGAAGAGAGGGAGGGTATGATCATCAAAGCTAAAACAGGAATCAGTCCTTGACTTCTGTGAGAAACCATAATCCCACTCTTAATAAAGATACATCCTTATTTTTCAGGCCTTTAGCTGAAATTCATTACACAGTTTTGTGACAGTCGTGTGTGAAGTAACTCATTAACACGAACTGGATTTAGCAAACCCTGTGTTATTATTTATCAGCATTGAATATTGCACTGGTTACCTTTAAACTACAGGAAGAAACATCCTGAATGATGTTTTGGCCATTTTTGCATTATTTGTGGTACATCTGATGCATGCGTTAATGCCAATCACAAATGACCACCTGCCTTTTTTCTGAGTATGAATTAACAGTTTTACTTATACAAAGAGATATAAATGTAGATTCTATGAAATAAATAGAAAACATCTTATAGAAAATTAGGAAAAACTAAAAGAGAAAATATTTTAAAACATTTTCATAGCTCATATTCAGCTAAGTCCCTTATTCAAGCATGGGATTTAACTATATTGGTTATGCATCAAGTAATTKCTCTTTCATGCAATTTGACTTGACTACCTGTAGCTTTTTCTTGACCATTAGCAAATTTAGTTCTTCTCTTACACATTGCTTAAGAGATTCCTTCTTCAAGTGCATGGGCTGAGCCTGGCAAAATATATTTTTTTAGGTACAGGATTTAAATTTAATTTAAATTTTATCATTTAGAGAAGGCCAAAGCCATTCTTGAGAAATGCAGAGATCAGAAAGTGTATTTGCTCTCTCAGCTTTAAAATATTGTCTTTTAAATTCCATAATTCTGGAGACAAGAGTTAAAATTATGAAGACATATGTCAGTAAAAACTACCAAGGATTATTTCTTTCAGAGAACCTGGTTTATCAAATCAAGTAAAAGTCAATGTTTCTGAGGCAAAAATATCTGTATTTTAATACAAACAGTTTTTGTGAACAGAACTCCATCAGCTTACAATTTTCTTCTGCATTAAAAGATAAATATTATTAGCTTATTTCTCTTAATATGTCTGGAAGGAAAATATTCATTTAGTTTGTCCAGATGGATTTAAACAATTTTACTACACCCAATTAAGTTTGCTGTCTGCTTCAGACATGGTGCTCAAGGGATACATTATGATTTCATGTTCACAAAAACCCCATTTAAACGTAATTCCTCACAAAATAAATCACAATAGCTAAATATAGATGCTGYTTTAACGTTAAACATGTACTAAAAAGTACTCAATCATATTATGTGCAGTTTTTTCTTTCCTTTTTTTACTTTTAGATCTCTTAATCTTCTGTCCAAATAGTTGCAGGGGAAAGAATGGGCAATATAGCGATTATTTATGCCTTCTACCAGGTAGGCACATTCTGTAACTTGACATTCCTGAACTGCCACACGTTGTTTCATTACAGTGTCTTCAGTAAGCATTTAAACCAAATTTTACTTACATCAGCTCAGCTTKTTGTAGTTTTTATACTACAGTGGGAAAGTTTCCATGGATGTAGAACAGAAATCTGCCATAACTAATACTTGCAGTCTCAAAGATACCAAGGGGTAAGCATCTGTGTGATTTAAAAAAAAAACCCAAAACAACAAAAACAGCCAAATGGAAAAATGAAACATTACTCTACACAGAAAGTAAAGGCAGAAAATGGTTCATTTACTCTCTTTCCATTTGCACAACAGTAATAAAAATGCCAAACAGACTGATTTTCAGGTAAACTCTACACTGCAGTAAAGTCAAGATTACAAGAAAAGATTTATTGATACGGCATATATTTCTTGCAATACTGCATTTTTAACTCTCTTTCAAGGATAGGCCTATGTCTTTGTTCAGTTTAGTTTTAACTGGATACTGCCGTTTAGTTTTTAATATTTATGAAATTATCTGCCTTTCTCTGAGATAGCAGCATAGAATTTGTATTTCACAATTTTATGTATTAAACATTATTTCCAGAGTTGTTAAGACCTTATTGTTAGAAAAATTGCACACTGCTGCRGAGAGGAAAAAATACCTGTTCCAGCGAATAGGTGACCTGATGCCTTGTTTCATTCATCTGTTCTAAAGCTTTTAGAGATAATTTACATATTCTAAAGCTGTTACAGATTCAAGTCCTCTTGAAGGCAGAACGTAGCAGTCAATGCCACTGGCTTTTGCTGTTGGTTTTTTCCTAGACAGATCTCAACTGCATCTCGACTAAAATTTGATTGGCAAGTCTAAAAGGAAATAATTTCTTCTTAAACATGTTACAAGGCAAGACTTTTCCCTCAAAATGAAGTGAAAAGAAAAAAAAAATAGGCAACACGCCTAAACCAAACCCTCCTGAAACCCAGAAAGCTCCTATAAGATWACAAAAATTGAAGCACATAAGACTTATTAGGCCAAAGACAGAGGGTGAAACAGATATAGTACCTCCTAAAAGTAGCCCTACTGAGGCATACTGTCCATGAGAGAGGTGATTAGTTAGGATCTCTGAATTGTTCCTCACAGGTGCTTCCATCTCTATTGATCAATCCTAGCAAGACCATAAATCTACGTTCTGAGCCACTGTGTTTAAACAAAACACCTTTCGGGCATTGTGAGGCTTAGATCCTTGAGATGGTCAGAACTCGTCGCATCATATCTGCCACATATCAGCTTTTTTGAAGTGTGATGTGACGGAGTCTTCCACGACAAATTATATTTTTTACAAAATTTTAATGCATATCACTCTGCCTAAGCCCAGACTGTGTCATTATTCACTTTGAGGAGTACCTGATTCAATAGTCCAATTGAAATAAACAAAATCATACAGCTATTTTCAGAAGCTAGACTGCAGACAACTTCTAACTGTTATTATTGAGGAGCTGGAATAAATATTTTTACATGAAAGTCCCTCATTATGTTTGTACACTTATTCTTCCACACTCTCCTTCATTCTAGCAACTGCTCATAGTGTTATAAAACAATGTCATACTGGAGGGCATCCCTCTAGAAAGAGACAGGCCAATACTTCTGCCAGAATTGATGGTCCAGAAGTGACCACCCTGTTGAAGAGAAACAGCTAACAGGCAAATTGTTTAGCTCACTCCCAAAAATGGAAAGCSACAGTCCTGAACATTTGCAGAAATGGGGGAAATACCAGATCTTTACTGAAACAAGGCCTAAAGTTAGCAGATATTGATGAGTACATTCACATGAACACACACAGTCTTAAGCCAGCATGTATTSTGACATTAACATATTTTATGTAATACTATGAATCAAGCAAATTATGATACAATACTGACCAATGGCCTATCCTTGACAATAGGCATAAAAATGCCTAATCAAGGCTCTAGTTTTGAAAATTTATTAAATTTTTAACCATGATTAATCTGCCCTTTTTATGGCACTGTTTTCTCTTTAAGTTAATCAAATAACAAAATGCCTAACACAGGAATTTTTAACTTTTTGAATAGCTCTTTGTTTTCCTTTGAGTAATAACAAATAGAAATTCGTCAGATATATAAAGCTGGCAGTTTTCCTACAGATAAATCTCTAAACAGTGTAACTTTCTATGTTCATGGACCCTGACATCAGCATACATTCATGTTTTCATGTTGTCCTCTTACTGGAGGCAGACAGACAATTGAATTGCACAAGGCAGAGTCTCTTRATGTAGTAAGGGTATATAGCCAAGGAGAGAAATCATGATTAGTTATAAAAAAATACACTGTGTTCAAATCAAATTGAGTTATTTAATGGACAACTTCAGAAAAATGGATGCTATCCCATCATGCCACTCAGACATATTGAGCAGCTTGACAGAAAACGTTGTGTGTAAGCTTCAATTAATTTCCATATTTGAATCCTCAGAGACACCAAAGAAAAAAGTCTGACACATGAAGTTCACAGTACCCCCAAGTTCCATGGACATTTGAGGGAATACAGGTATTATGGTGATGAAAAAACATTTTCATAATCATTTGACATTCTACATGAGTGCATGTTAAACAATTATTTTATGTGTTTTTCATTGGAATAAATTAATAAAGATTTTTGGGGTTTTTTTTGGGCAGGGGATTGTTGGGTTTTTGGGGGTTTTTTTCTGTTTGTTTTTTGTTGTTTTGTTTGTTTGGTTTTTTGTTTGGTYCTTTTTGTTTGTTTGTTTGGTTTGTTTTGTTTTTTTAATTTCTAAACTCCATTCAGTACAATTTAAGTACAGTAGCTCAAGCTTTACCTTATTATGTACCAGTGATACCCAGAGTTTTAGAACTGCTTAATTTCTTTTTTTTGTAAGGGAGCACACTAAGCCAGAAGAGTCTCATCTCTAAGGCTCCATTTTATTGGAACACAAAATTATACATTAGAGAAAATGTTTAAGTAAGGAAACCCCAGATAAACTCTGTGAGCTGAACAGAATAAGTTGAAATGAATTTTAGTACTGGGAACTGTAACCTTGCAGGTTAAACTTTTCCAGCAAACTTGGTCCAGCAGAATTTAGAGGTTCCATTGATCATTAAGACTTCACTGCCATCTCCCGTTAAAGACAGTATAATTTTGGTTTCTAAAAAAGACAACTGCTCATATGCTAGCTGATTTTTCTTATGACRTATTCTCTGAAAAGAGGAAAATAATTTCAATGGAGGGGAAGAATAACTTCTTACCAAAAGCTAATCCAGTGGCAATCTACAGTACACTAATACTCTGTTCAGTTTTTCCTTCTCTCTCTTTCCATCCTAACTCTTAATAAGCCTCTTCTGCTTCTGAAGATTACATACATCAATGATTTTAGGAGTTTTTAGTTGTTTTCAGGAGTTCTGAAGTTCCAGTGCTAGAAATGTCTTTGCTGAATTATGGCAAAGGTGCATGGAACCTTAGAGGCTAAAGATATATGTAGGTTGGACCCATTCCCTTGCACATTATTCACAAAGAGAAAAGCAAAATAATTTGAATGTGTTACATATTCTCATTGAAAGAGAGAGTTTTAAAAAGAACATCATGCACATAATGTAAATTTCAGTACACTTATTTCCTGGCATTGCTCAGTGAAAGCTATAGAAACAGATGTGATGCTGAAATCACACTGAGAGGATCAGCCCTGTATGTTTGTATGAAACACTTTCATAGAGATCCTGACACCTCTTAGGACTTTTCAGAGACCTGTTGTTTAACATAATGGCATACCTAATGCTTTCTCAACCCTCCAGATTTTTACCTTAAAGTAGAACTCAGTATTAGCTAATATGTATCTAAGTACCAATTTTATGGTATCATTCAAAGCCCTGATATTCAAATGCAGGAAAACAGAGGCCTGACCATCAAATATATGAATATATTTTTTTTTTGGGGGGGGGGGGGGTTGTTTTGTTTTTTTTTTTTTAGAAACAAGATTGGCAAGAGTAAAATTTGCAGATTTTGGACCACAAACTCTCTGAATACTTAAGATGAAGTTACAAAATATGTTACTTGTCAAGTAGGAACTTGCTTCTTTCAGGTTTACTAGAATTCATGTTTCTAATAAAGGAAGTTTTAGCATAGCTGTAACAAATCCTCTTTCATTCAGCTCTGCTCGTTGTTCAGAAAAAGCGTATTTTCCCAAAAAAAGCGGAGCAATGTATTATTTTTATTCACCTGGCATTGAAAAGTACTATTGTGTACTACCTCCAAAGCAGTAAACTTCTGTAATATCAGCTATGTTTCTGTGTCAGCCATGAGCCATCTAAATGTGCTGAGATTAGGATRATGTCTGTTACATAGCAGCTGAGACTTTTTCTATGAATATCTCTAAAATTATCTGTATTCATCATAAATTTGCACTGACAAAAAAAACTCAAGTTTTGTCAGGTGAAATTTTATCATGCAGTTATTGTGAAATGCTGATCTGTGGTAGCTGTAAGAAAAAAAAAACAAACAATGCCCTGATGAATGATTAACTCTGCTACTGAAGAAAATTTTCAGTTTGCATGACTTGTGCAATTGACTGATGTGCCTTAATCTGATTCAATAAAATCTAAGTATTTTGAGGAAAGAGAGAGAGTGTAAACTAAGAAGGAATACTACTAATACACATAACATCTAAACCTGTGAAATGAAGAGCACATTCAGCCTCCTTGGTAAGAACTGAAAATTCTAGGCACCATCTAAGAATACTCAATAACTGGCAGAATTTTGCCCAAGGAAAGAAACAAGAATATGGCCTTGCTTGACAGTGAAATAAATTTAAGAATATGACTATTCAGAAGAGTAATTCAGAAATGTCATTGTCTGTTCAATCAATGATAATCTTATCCTCAAACTATATTTTAAATATTACAAACTTCTAGGTTTGTTAGTTTTAAATAGTTGAAACATTAACTAAGTTTTAGTGTTTCGTTTCTGTATCACAGAATGAATCTATTTAATACAAAAAGCATATTTAGAAATACAGATTCCTAGAGTAGCTCAGGACCTTGAAAGATTACCTAGTCCAAATTTTTGTGGGACAGGGATTCTAGAAAAAATTATCTAGCACCCTGTCCAATTGCATCTTGAAAACTCCAAGTGAGGGGAACTTTATCACATTCCTGGGCATGTTGTTGCAGTGAACAACCGTAAAAATTTCTTTCTTCTGTCAAGATAAAACTTCTCCTTGTGCAACTTGTACATGCTGCCCCTTGCTTTCTCCATGTGACTCCTTGTGAAGAAAGAGCCTCTGACCTTTCTGTAGTCACCTATAAAGTAGTGGGCTTTGATGAGGTTCCCCCAAGCTGTCTCTTCTCCAGGGAGAAGAGAGCTCTAAATGTACACACATTACATCCAAGAAAGACACCAGATAAAGTACAGGTCATGAAGGAGTTGGGACCAAGGGTCCAGCCTTCATTAAAATTTTGCTAAATTGCTTTCACAGGTGTGATGGACAAAAATATATGATATATAAAGATGTCTCTTTACTCAATGTTTTTTCTTGACAGTATTTTAGTGGTGTTAAAGTTTTAGGAAATCAAGCATAGAAGATGTCTGATGTCTCCGTTACTTTGAACGAGGTCCTTGAAAAGAGATCAAAGAGTGAAGAAATGCACAGGAAAACACAGATGGTCATGGCCCTCTTGACAGGTCATGGGTCGGCCCCTGCAGGGGGCTTGCTCACACGCCTCTCAGTGGGGTGAAGAGAAGTATGGGAACTGCATTGATCTTACAGCAATTAGATGGAATGCATACATAGAGAGACATATTTTGTAGCATAGAGAAGTGTCCATAGAATTAAAAAAATACAGTGCTAAGGATTCCATAAGAATTGTCACATCGCGATTATACAGCAAGGTGAATGATAACTTAGTTATGGAGGTTTCAAGATCCAGGTCCTGAAGAGCAGTGATTAGATGTGACTTTTACTTTATTTGGGTTTTTATTCTGTTTTCATTTGGGTTTGTTCATTTTGGTTCAGTTTTGTTTTGTTTTAGTAAGGTGTTCTTCTAATTCTCTTGGTTTTAAGCAAAAAAACCCCAAAATGTTGACTGTAGTGTCCTGTTACAGGCTTAAATATTAAACAAATATAAACATACATCATGCCTTTTTAAAAAAAAAAAAAAAAAACTTAGTTCTTAGTTGAGAAGTGGCCCCCAATATTTCAATTCAGATTTCTTGTATTTCAAATTTTTGATATTTGAAAATTCTCCACCGAACGGAGAAAATGTTTAATATTTTATTCCAGGCAAGGATCTTACAAGGTATTTTAACCACACATCATGTGTTCTTAAGGCATAGACTACATTTGGCTGATTTGGCATTAGGTCTCATAGATATGGTGGAGAGTAAGAAACTTTCGCATACATGGTAATTATGAATGTTGCTGAATTTCATTCTTTTTTTTTTTTTGAACAAAATATATTTGTATTAAAAAACTGGATGATTAATATTGGATGTCATCTGAATATCAAATTCAGCATAAGGAAATTGGAGAAATACTTTTTACTTGTGATATAGATGTCTTTAGACTTTGAGAAAATATACTTTGTGAGGTGATTCTCTAAGTGTAATTACTTTGTACAGCTCTTACCCCTTGAAGCAAATAAATGATTAGATTGTGCTTATTATTATAAAGCATGCAGTAAGTACCATGATGAACAAATTCATTTTTTTTATTGTTATTATTTATAAAGAGCTGGAAATAACATCTACATATTGCCTTATTTGATTTTGACAACTACAGAAAAAAAAACCCCAAAAAAAAAACCTCCCCCAAACACCAATGACTCCACCAATCTACTTTCATCCACATATCCTGAATCAACCAGGGAGAAAAAGGACACAAGAAAATACACGCAGTCTTCCCATGGGAAAAAATCTCATCATCAGTCTCTCTCTCCTGAAAGGTCAGAAAATAATGAAATCTGCACAGTCTCTTAAAGTTGGCCTGGGTCCAGAGTCAAAGGGAAAGCAGTGTACTAGAAAACACTGAAAGGATTTGAGCTCAGAACAGTTCTTTGATTATAACCGTGACAATATTGTGCAAAATGGGACCCTTTTTTGTCATCATGCAGAGTTTTATGCTGATGCTACAGTTCTGCTCATAGAGTTTGATCTGGCCAAGTTTTTCAAATCATCTTTTACCTCTCTATCAATCCTTTTCCTCTTAGGAGTGACCTTGACAATGTTTGTCAGGACAGCCCAGTGGCTGCTGCTGCGTTTGGTGCAAGTGTGCAGGATGCTGGGCAGCCACTGCCAGCACGGGCAGCTGGAGCCCCTGCGCAGAAGTCCAGCACAGGATGGTCTCAAGTGATATCACAGAAGATGGGAAGGGCTTTAAAGAGACAGAGAGTCCTAGTTTACGTGTCTGTGAAACAGCTTTTATTCTAAAATAACTTCAGAATTTTCTTTTCTTTCTCTCTTCTTGACCATTCTTTACTTTCTCTGTCAGTTCCCTCTCCCATCTTTTATTATCTTTTTAGAACATTTCTTCCCCAACAATGCACTTTTTCCAGCCTATTGAGGTCACAATKTCTAACTTGTTTTGGTTTGTTTTCTGCTTTAGGACATAGCAGTTAGGCCTATGCATTGTGTGTTCAGATATAGAATAAAGAAAAGGGTATATACACTCTTAAGGGCTGGCAAAGCATTTAATTAAAAAAATTGAAATCAGCATGAAGCATTTCATTTAGGGAAACCCCACAGACACTGCTCTTGCTCCCTGATATAATTTTGGTGCGACAGGAAGCAGGGATATCCTCTTAGCCGAACTGTTCTGTAGTGCTGGTCTCTGCTAATAAACTAAACTGATGCAGAAAACTCCTTCTTGCCTTAGACACAAAAGGTACACAGTTGTATCACAGAAAACTGCTTGTGCAATTTTGTTTTATTATAGCACTCACAATGCCTTGTCAGAAAAACTCTTTACAGTTCACAATGGAAGTAATGGGATATTGTTGAGACCAACTGTAATCAAGAAATGCTACTCCACTTTCTACCATTTGTCAAGCACTTATGTCTGCTTTTTTGGAAGCAGTGCTTCAAAATGTACTCTATGCTTTGCTATTTAAACCTTTACTTTCGGGACGGACAAAGCAAATTATAGATTTGTGAAAGAACATTCAATTTACAGGTTTCAATAAGATAAATATTTCCAGATAAAAAAGACATATGGTACAGCTAAGAAAGAAATTTAAAAAACCCCAAAACTCTAAATATATAGGAATGTAACTTAACCAAAATGACTCAAGCATTCTAGAAATGACTGAAAAAATATAAATTTTCATGATACAGACATGAAAGGAAAGGACTTAAGGGTTCATGACCACAACTTTTAAATTGTTTCAAGGCACCAATGATAAAGAAAGGGAGAGTGACTCACTGAAGGTATAGGGGACTTTCAAAACATAAGACAAAATTCAAAATGAAAACAAAAAGAAAAGTAATTTATGCAGCAAACAAGCATGTAGTTTACTACGGGTTAAATACAAATATCAAGATGATTTTACTGGGACAACTTTTAAACAGATTTCCCTATAACTCTTCTACAAAAAGGTAAAATTAAGTCTAAAATAAAGCAAAATAGTTCAAATAAGCTTCTTCACCATATAAAAATAAATTAATAAGTTTTCCTAATTCAAACTGTGAGTAATAATTAATATTTCAAGTAATGGGTCTGTTTTTGATGCAATCTCCAGACAAATTTTTGCTACTTTTAAGTTTACCTATGAACAGTAAACATTATCTTCTGCCGTATTTTTGTCTATGCATATTGTAATTAGATATTCGGTTGTTAATACTTTTTTTTTTTTCCTATGTTAAAAAATACTGAATGTAGCATCTGAAAATTTTCCTTCAATTTATTTGGAGAATAACAAAGCAATTTATCTATTTGGTACCTAAACTATGACTGTGACTTTAGGTAAAAGCGTAACTAACCTGGTCATTTTTCTGCTCATTCCAATCTGTATTGTCCTCTGTACCCAGCATCATGAGGATCCAGTACTGAAAAGTCTTAGATCCATTTAGCCTCTCAAACTCGTGCTGCTGTACTACCTCAGATTTGTAGAAAAAGAAGCATAGCTCAGTCAGGTTAAAAAAAAGGAATGGAGATTGAGATTCACTGAAAATTGCATCATCGGCTTGTCTGCATTAGTCAGGCCTGGAGAAAGGAGGCCAAAACACTGTCTGGCACCTATGTTCACCATCAAAAGGCTGGGAAGAGTTGCATGTTACATAGCTGGCTGATCATTCCAGATCCTACCCAGTAAGAACAGAGCAGTTAAGGGTAGGATCAAAAAGACAGTATTAAGGAAAGAAACCCTGAAAGATAAGAAAAAGAAAGCACATGGTAATTAATCCATTGAATGATTAGGTRGACAGGAGAGATGTGGAAAACTGGGTTTATCCTGCCTGATGGATGACAGATGCACTTCTTCCTGCTCTCAGAGTGCTGTAATAACCAGAATATGAGCCATTATAAGGGGAGAAATGAGGCTCTGCTCTTTCCTTCCCATTAAACCTGTTAAACTCCRCAGAAGAGAACTAAAGATTGTGCAAGAAAGTAGTAGTGAGTAAGAYACTTGGATTTAGAGGATTTTTTGGTCAGTGTTGTTGCTCAGCCAAGAGGATGGTGTGAGAATGCCTATGGAATTAGCTCTGCAAGGAGAGGAATGTGTCTTTCTGGCCATGACAATATGTCAGCCATGTGCTAGGACTGTCAAGACTGAGAGACTTTTATGCATGCTCAAAAATGGGTTCCAAGGCAACATTAATATCAGTGTGTGATGCACTTAGACTTGTCACATTATTTGCAATTATAGTTTTGATTTTATGCACTTAACTTCAGCTTGAGATCTCCTTTGAGAGCCTGAGGCTGGACCTAAGCAATTTGCCCAAAATGATATTGAGAGGTTTGCCAGGGAACAGATTTGAAACTCCTAGAAGTGCTAGATAAAAGCTGCAAGTAAAAGAAACATCTTTGTTTTCTTGCTCTGTATGGTAAGTTGTGCTGTGTTTACTCCACAAAGATGAGGCTTGTATGTGGTTATGCATTCACTAGGAATTAGGAATTCAAAACATTTATTTCTGCCAAAAGCCTTCTGGCCCCTACTGAGCTTTACATAATTAACATAAAAAAATGCTTTCTTTTTGAAATCATTAACTATTATTATTGTTATTTCCAATATTGTTCCAAGTTCTGTATGTCTTAAAATATAGTATGGTGATATTGGGAAGTGCTAATCATTTCTGGCTTTACTAATGTAACACTGAGAATTACTATGGATTGAGAATTGTTAATCATTGCCAAGTAAAATATTATCAGCCAAAAGAAAGCCTTTCTTTCTTTCCAGTGAAAAATCTAATAATTAATGATCAGCTGCTTTGCACTTTCAGATAGAAATATTCTTCTCAGATTCTTTTCTCCTTCAATCACAAAACATATTTGGCTTTAAGCATTGAGATAATTTTGTGTCCACTCATAGGAATACACATTTATAGCAGAGGCAAAACAAGTCTAATATGAAAGAGACATTTTGAATCATTAACATTTCACTTGAGAGATAACATTTTCACAACAAATCGGGCAACTGACAAATGTTTGGTCTCCAGATCTCAGAGAGTAAGTTAAAAATTGTGATCTCGGGATACTAAGGAAAAACAATTAACAGTACTTGGCTTAAAGCTGAACCMTTTGTTATAAATGCTTGTTATGAAAATTCATGTAGAGGATTCATTTTTCATTCCCTATGGGTATTTTGCCACTTTTCCGCAAAGTCTTGCATTTTACCAGAATCATATTAGTTCTTTCCTCTGAAAATCCTTTGAAATACAGACATCAGTGTTTCACCTGAATGAGTTGTTACAAAATTCCTATTTTGTAACTTGGGGAAAAAAACAAAGGTTGGGTTTTTTTAAAACTTCTACTAAAACAACTTTAAAGAGTACTCAGGAACAGAAATTTTATTACAGTATTTTTATAAATTTTCCATAAATTGCAATGATGCTGTTATTGCAAAAACAACAGCAAAAATATACACACCGTAAACCAACAAGGTTGGCAAATTAGAGAAAACCACTTTTTGTCAATTTCTTTTTCTATCTCTTTTTCAATGAACGATGACTATTAAAAGGTTTGCTGGTTGCTTTTTTCTCAACATTAACAAAATAACTTTGTCATAGATGGTGCAAGGTATGGGAATAGACAGGTTCAAGCATCAGAAAATCTCTACAGATATTTGTATCTTACTCTATGCATTAAAASCCTGCACAGCTCTTTTTATCTTATTCTTTGATCCTTAGTGAAATACTTCCGTACTCTGCCAACATTTGGTGTTGAAATAGATGCCCATCTATTTTATACTTGCTGTTAACTTCTGGCTGACTTGGGAATGGAAGTAGATACAAATTCCATTGTTGTAAACTGATWTATAATACTTTGTGTCATAAAATATCTGCAAGCAAGGTGGAGGATGGGTCTTTAGGACACGAAGTTAATCTTTATTTTAAGTGTTCACTGATGAAAAATCTAACATTGATTTGACAAGATGTTCCAAGGACTTATGGTCCTAAAAATGTGYCTTTATCTGTAGTGTGATTTGTTCTAATTTTAGCTTTCATTATCTTCTTTTATCACTCTGCCTGCTAGATTTGAGAAGCATTGTATTATAGAGATACTCTAAGTCCAATCAAAATTTTCTTTGATAAATTAGTAAGATTGACGTCCCTCGGATATTTGCTAAAGAAAAGTCTCCCAAAATTTCAATTACTCCTGTGGACTTCTGAGCAGTATTTCACTTCAGCTGTGAACATCTGCAGGCTTATAACAGTCACACCATTGCCAAAGGTGAAGAAAGCACATCGTCTCTCTGTTTCTACTTCTCTTTTTCTTTGAATTGCTGGAACATAGGAAAACAAATACCTTGTATGAGAGAACATGATTTTCATGTTTTCTTCTTGGGATAAAAAGTCTTTTATAGCATTTTTAATGCTCGGATTTCCGTGCTCTGACAGAGGAGTGATCGAGCATTTCAGAGTTGTATTTTATAGAAAAAGCTATCTAAAGCTGAAACTCTACAGCTTACTTTAACTATTTATTTTTTTAAGTGYCTTCAATCTAAATCTAAAATAGAATTTTAGGTCCTTTAAAGACATGTGTATCAGTAATCTTGTTTTTCRCTATAAAAAAATTTGTTAAAATCCATACTTTRTTCCCTGTTCTTCTTCCTTCAAAAGCTGGACTTAAAAAAAATCACTACAAAAATATCCAGAAAATTTTAAGTTATTTTGTCACAGAATTTACATTAAATATTTAGCTTCTACATAGAAATGTGTCTAAACTGACCACAAAAATCTATCTTTCCTTTTAATTCTGCCAATTATTGTTTGGTTTTTGTTTTGTTGTTGTTTTGGTTTTTTTCCTGGAGTCCCTGTCTTCCTTGTCTTACTTCATCAGTTTCAAATCCTATTTATTACCATCAAAATATTTATTTTGATTACCATCAACCACTTTTCCTCTTCCCATTTGTAGTGTCTACAGAGGTGGCATAAAAAATCACCACAAAGCATGACCAAAAATATTCCATGTTCACAGTTTCAGGTTAATGTTACAGAATAGTTCTGTGGTTTTGTATTTGCTTTCTAGGTCATTTTGAGCATATCATCAGTGAAAACTCCCTCAACTACTTCCGTCCTTAATCCAAATCTAACTTCTGCAGTTAGACTGGGAAAAGCAGTTAAAATTGCTTTAAGGACTCAGATAGTCCCTGAAAATTATGAAAGTGTGTTACAGTAAGTATGTGCTTTAGAGGTATGCTATGTCTCAATTTAGTCTGGTGTTCCAGCAGTAGTTAACTAATGTGAAACGACTATATGGTACTCTAAAGGGACATCATGTTCCTCAACTCTGCCAGAAGTTGTTAATGGGAAGTCACTGCAGGAGGGAAAGTTCCTTCCTAGGCGTGTTCCTCTGTTGGTTCACTGGAACAGGAGCGGTCTGCTCATGCCTGGGCTGAAACTGAGGAATATTGCTTTCACTCTCAAAACCCCAGTAACAAGTATTGTCCCTCATGGGTCCATACTGGGACCAATGCTACTTAATAACTTCATCAATGAAATAGTGGGGCTGGTGTCAGGACAAGGGACAATGTTTTTAAACTGGAAGAGAGTAGATTTAGATTAAGGAAGGAAGAAACATTTCACAGTAAGAGTGGTGAGAYATGGRAACATGTTGCCCAGAACAGTTGTGGATACCCYATATCTGGAGGTGTCAAGTCCAGTTTGGATGGGGCTTTGAGCAACCTCGTCTAGTGGAAGGAGAGGTTGAGTAGATGATTTAAAAATCCCGTACAACCAAAGACTTTCTATGATTGTATGGTCCTATGAAAACTCCATGTGCATTCAGGGCTTGTACCCAGCCCAATCACAGTGACAGTAATTGAAACAACTATTTCATATTTTACTCCTCCAGACTTCTGTATATGCTTCTGCTAAACTCCAATGCATTTCCTTGATATCTTCCTGGCTCTTTAAACAGGCATAAAGAAGAATGTGCCAGCAAGTTGCATTGAGTCAAGTGCTACTTTGGTACGTCTTTAAAGGACATTGTTGAGAAATTTTGCCCTTTTATTCAGGCTGCAGACCATGAGCTAGGTGAGACTCTCAGAGTCAAATTTGCCAGGGCAGTTTACATTTCTTTAAGCACAATGATGATCCCTGAATTGATAAATACCCCGTATATTAAGATTACTAAAATGTTTCTCTTAGTGCATCTAAATCTGTACAGAAACATGGAAAGGATAAAAATGGAGTTTTCTGATAGAATAAGGGAAGGAAGACAACTTGATTTCATGCTGAATACCTAGATTTCTGGAYGAAAAGCTGCCTCTCCTTAAATATTGATGTGATCATTCACAAGATTTAAAGTAGAGATTACTTCTAGTCTGGTTGCATTGTCAGCAGTTTAAACTGTGTAGCAGAAGGTTTTGCTCTGGTGTACACATCATTTGCAAACTGAAGTTCCTCTCTGATTCACTTTGCAATGTCAAAACAAACAGCAAAACATCTCTCACACAGGTCCACAGCTATCTTGAAGCCCATTTTAAGACTGCAAATCTTAGTTATGCTCTTCAGGTAAACCATGAAGAGAGAATAAACCTTTGCAATATCAGAGAGAAGATATCAGAACTGATCCAGACAATCTCTGCTATGCCATGCACATTATATTTTTGTTTATATGAAGCCGTCAGAACAGCTGGCTTGACTATGTCTTGACTGCAAGCTGTTTCTTGACTTTTGCACCAGAAAACCCATTTCTTTCCATACATTCAAAATACAGGTCAACTTACTGTGTCAGCGTCCCTTTTCATATCAGCAAAAGTTAGGCTTTTTGGTCTCAACCCTTAACTTGGATTTACTGAGCTGCAAAAACAGTTCAGGTATCAACATGACATAAATGAACTGTTCTGCCCCAAATATGCATAAAAATGCTGAATATAAATAAGGACAATTAGTTTATTTTTCTTTGGATGTTACAGATTATTGAAAACGTTATATATCTATCCAGACACCTACTAGTCAGGAACTATTCAAATGCCAAGAAAAATAATAATGACATGACTATAATGAATTCTGAAGGGAAAAAGAGAATGAAGGTTTCTTAAAAAAAGACGATAATGCTTAAATAGAGGTTTTCATTTTATAATAATCTGAAACGGAGTTCACCCAGAGGCATTCCATAAATTGGCACTAGATCATGAGAAAAGCAAAGAGTTAGATCTCCCAGTACCCACTAAGGAAACAAGAGCTGCTATTAAATACCTTAAAGCTCAAAAAAGGCTCCTGGGCTTGACAGTCCTCTGCCTGTTTTGCATTTTCTATAAGGATGTGTTTTCTCTAAACTCCTTAGGTTTTTAGTATCAAACCCCACTTGGCTTGCTCATTGAACTGTTAATTATTTCTGTGAGAAAAACAGCCAGAATACATTTAGCAGACTGAAAAAAAGAAAAGAAAAAGAAACACTATGTTTTTCTATAGAAGATATGTGCTGTGGTTTTTGCAGTGATGTTGGATGCTGCAATACAGAGTATTTTATATTCAGATCAATTTATTTGATGTATAATTCTATGACTCTATAACTGCATTCAAAAGGGCAGCTTAAGCTGGAAAAGGGCTTTGGCTATGTTGTAAAGGCAAAACCACCATATTTTTAGGTTTTTTGACTAGAAGCAAAATTTCACTGACCCCATTGTCGTATAATTGCAGTAGAACAACAGCTAATGGATGGGATTTATCTTCATAGGCTACTTATCAAATCCTTCTCTTCATGTTTCCTATTTACTCAGGAGTCACTGGATTTGGCAATTAGTTACAAGATGACTGATTTACTCAAAACAGACCAGATTTCTGGTCTTTTTGTTCTACTGGTGAGATTCAAGTGACACCTCGAAATAAACAGGGGAGTGGAGCTGTCAGGACTACGGAAGAAGAAGGTACAAGAGAACAACATCTTGAACGATTCCAGGGGGATTCAGTTTCTTATCAGTGTTTGTCTCAAATTTTGAGTAACCCACAAAAAGAGAGTGGATTTTCTCACATGCTTCCAGCTATGCAGGTGATAAAAAACTTTTCCAAAACTTTTTTATAAATTTACAAAAAATAATTTTTAAAAGTGCATTCTGTATGGAACATGAAAGTCTAAGGCTCACTTTGTTTTTTTGCTGAATATGATCTGCTCATCTCCAAAGAGGAGGTATGTATTACCATTTAATACTCAGAGGAATTAAGTGTTTTGCATTTATACACCAGGCGAACTGAGATGATTTATATCAGATGTTCCAAATTGCATTAGTAAGAATAATAATGTCTGGCAGTATTATTTGGTATAAAACTATGCCCCCTTAGGACCAAAATAAATATTTTTTCTGACTAAACAGTGTGGAGAAGGTTGCAACAACTTTTGAGAAATTCATAAGTCTGCATTCTTAACCCATTAGAATGTATATATTTGGGCAAACTGTACTGCTTTTTTTTTTACAGTGCAATGTACAATTATACTAGCATAAAATTATTTTACAATTAATTACCTAGGCCACTAAWAACTTTCAAAAAATGGCAATTTTTCAACTTTATAGAAAAGTTTATTCCAGTTTTACATCTGCTCTTTCTGACTTAACATTAATGCATGTTAAACTCAAAAAACAAACACATTTTTGGCCCTGAAATAGATTTTTGTGCCCGAAGTCAGCAAGATATCTTGATGCACTGGTAAACCAATCAGAAGAAGGTAAAATAAAAAATTGTTCCRATAATTTTACATAAGGTGTTTCTTCATTGTATCTACCAGCATTTTGTCAAGAACAATTTGATTATTTTCTTTATTTAATCCCTAGCATCGTATTGTATCATTTAATCTTAATTAAGTTGTGACCACATGGAAAACGTACAATACTTCGAGCTAAAAACATTAGCTGATTATCTAAAAGTGCCAAAATCTACCACATACTACATTTTTACAATTTCAAGTTACTTCCTTATTATTCTGTGACTGTGTTTTTGAGACAGTTAATACAATATCAGTTTTCACCTAAGTATCTTGGAATAGTTTTTTGGTTTTTTGGGTTTCTTTAAATAAATTTAAAAAGAAGACATGACATACAACCTCCAAACCAGTTCATTTTTTTTCATTTGAGAGTTCCAGTTATGGATGTTTGTGTACCAGTTCATTTTTTTTCATTTGGGAGTTCCAGTTATGGATGTTTGTGTACCATAAGGACAAGCCACCTTAAAGCAAATTATTGCCTTTATGCGTGTATAAGTTAGTCTGCATACACAGAGGAAAGCTCAGGAATCAATAACCAAGCCATCAAAAAAACTGAAAATACAATGTTTGTTTTAGCTCTGGGTATGACATTTTACTTAAAGTGCATTTGTGGCGTATATAAAGTTTTTTGTATATGGCTGGAATGTCTTATTTTTCTACTGCAATTTGTTATGCTTTTGTGAAAACAGACAAAATATTAACTGTTTGCTGACAGCTTATTCAAGGTATTGTTTTAAAGTCTAGTTCAATGCATGTTGACACACAGGATCTGTGTAACTTGTATGTTCAAAAGAATAAAAACATTTGACTGAATGCCTACATATAATTTAGTTGCTCGCTATGTTCTTAATTGTAAAATCTCAATAAATTTCTAAGAAAGTAGGCCATATGAGAAAGCTGCTGTTGCTGTGAACAGTGACCTTTAATGTTCAGATCAGAGATATAACATGACCCAGAACTTTAAAATCTTTCTCCCTCTCCTTTCTCTTGACACATGATTGAGAAAAGGGATGAATAAAAATAATCACACCTTGCAGCATAATACACCTGAGCCCCTCTCAGACTATTAGGAGAAATTAGTCACATCAGAATTACATACCTAAAATCTTCATTTTAGATTCAAATGTAAAAAAAAAATCTTTAGAGTTGGACTTCAGCTACTTCAATACATAAAGAATACAGATGCATTTCAGCAATTGAGTGTTTTAAGTAAGTTATTACCTCTAGGTGAGCAAAACTCCATGTCATTCTTGAAGAACTGGTGAAATACGTAATTTGAAAAATAAATGCAGCATTCTGTTTTCTGTAGAGGTTTGGAATATTTAAAAATATCCAGGAAACCARGGAAGAAATTCAAAACAAAAGAAGTGCAGGAAGAAGTAAATGCCAACAAAATGACTAAAAATATCCRCAGTTGCAAAGACACCTCCCGAAAGTGAACATCTTTCCTGGAGATTAAAAAAAAAATTCTTCAGCAGTGAAAACAGAAGCATTTTCTTATAGTCTTAGAAATGTCTTTCTAACTAACATCAAAAACTTCTTTACCTCTTCTCACATCACATTGCTTAGCTTTTGAAAAAATAAAGGTGTTGATTTACCTGAGCCTCACAATATTGGACTGAGGAACGTCAGAATTGAGATATCGTGGAAGCTGCCTCCATGGGTACTATGAGTACAGGAAGGAAAGAGCCTGGAGAGGGCTTGATCATTGTTCTCTGGAAAAGGAGGATGGTGAGAGAGAGGAAGGTTAGAGATACTTAATGGGGAGTGGAAATTTCTCCCAAGGCCGCAGAGGAATCTCCAATGCTCAGTCCCCCTATCCCTGCTCCCGCTGTCCCCTCAGGCTCGCAGGGCTGTTTCCCGCAC
Source organism: Parotia lawesii (assembly GCA_003713295.1). Taxonomy (NCBI): domain Eukaryota; kingdom Metazoa; phylum Chordata; class Aves; order Passeriformes; family Paradisaeidae; genus Parotia; species Parotia lawesii. Next base: position 405,808 of record RAHM01000233.1, on the reverse strand, counting down.
GGTTCCCCTGGCTCAGCCCTGGCTGCCGGGCAGCGTTTTGCCCTCCCTTGCCCAGGCTTTCCCCGGGGCTCTCGCCCGCCCGCCCGTGGCTGAGGGGCTCAGCCRTGCCCTGCGCTGGGGCCGCTGCAGCCGCTGGCACCAGCACCTTGACATGTAATCCCAATACACTGTGTAAAGGCTCACAGACAGATTAACAAGTATCGAAGAAAAACAGCAGGATTTTCAGGAAGGTGCTAAAAAGGAAAGAAATATATAATAATAAGCAATGGTGTGTAGATCATTGCGGTATATTAACATTTAATTTTAAGAAGTACTTAATGTAGAACGACAAAGTTAGACGGGTTAAGCAGAGAATGGAAACAGTGGAACTTGATGTTGTATTACTTTATGAAAGCATCTATGTCATCAGTTCAGACCCTGTGCCTGTTCCTCATTTCTAGGGTTTTCAAAATTCACCAACTCCAACAGTGTTCAAAGTATTAAAACACTGGGGTTTGTAATTTTTCCAATGGCCTACTCCGTAAAGACACTTAGCAGGAGGAAAATGACAGGTAAGTACCAACCCCCTAAAGTGAGATCTCTAATGCAATGTGGGAATCTCATTTGGAGTTTCTCCAAGGTGCCAGGGAGAAGTCTTTAAACTGATATTCAGTAGACTGGGAGATTTAAGTCGTTATTATCCTTGGACCAGTTTTGTGAAAACAAAGTTTTGTGTTTAAAGTCCTTTGTCTAAAGAGTTGTTGAATTAGGACCTTGTGATGCCACATGCTAGTTTGCACATAGTTTTCAAATTTTCTTTTTTTAATGAACAAAATCTTCATATGCTGTGCTTACTGTAGATGTAAATGTGTTTCAGAAATCCCTTACAGGGGTGAAAACATTTGACTTAGAAAATTAGATTTGAAAACATGTGATACAAGTTAGAAATGGATTTATGGTGAGAGGACAGTAAGTATAAAGAAGAGTTAGTGAACTAACAGAACTTGTAATACAATGTCTGTATTTAAAAGAAAAAAGACTGTCCAAATCTTCATTCTACTGAAAAGAATTTAATTTGCTTTCTGAATATTTATTACAGTATGGTTGTTTGGAAAATGGAAACCTTAAAAATCCAGCATTTTAATTGTTTCCTAAACTAAGCACACATCTAATTAATCTATTTCGGGATTTCTTTAAGCAATGCTAAAAAAGTAATCCTATCTGAATGATAATCATTACATTCTGGTTGTACATGGCCCAGCTAAGTAAACCGAAGACATTAAGTTTGAAAATTCAGTCCTGTCCAATAGGCCATTTTGTACTTTTACATTTATGTGTTTAGAAAAGATTTCAACTTCATCATTCTCTGGTTCACTGCTGGAGTTTATTTTAGCATTTTTCTTAAACTGTTGCTAGTATTTTCAAAGGTGCTAAAGAAAGATAAATACTCATTGAGRTATAGTGTTCACACCCGACTTGTATGGGGTCTTTTAAAATTCCTGTCTTTAGATACTASAAATTTTGTCTGCGGCTATCGTAGGAGTCCTGGTGAGATCTTGAAAACCAAAATCCTGACACTCATCATAAAGCTCCATACTTTAAAAAATGAAATTATGTTTTTCCTGGGATCAGAAGGCATTAACTGATTGAAGTAAGTTTTTACAAAGAACAGTGAAAATGGCATTTATGTGAGTGCTACATGAAGGAGTCTGTACATATAACCATTTCAAGCCAGCAATCATGGTAAATAAATACGCAGTTTGAAAGAGATGGGAGAAGGAGGGGGAGTAGTCAAATGACATCTACAGAGCTGGGAATATTAAGTTTAATCTGTAGCTGTAACTCTTGAGGGAATTTATGATGAGAAACAGCAGTAATTATTAAAAAGGCTTTGTAGAGTGTGGGATTACATTGAACAAAAAAGTGATTACGTTAGTAGAAAAAACGAGCTGAATTTCACAGCATAATGTAAGCTGTCAGCTTTCTGTTATTTATTTATTTGGTTTGTTGTTTAAAATAATGCATTTTGCACTCATTTCTAGGAATAATTTAGTATATTTTATTGCATCTAACTTTTCCTGTGTTTTAGTAATGCAAATACTGYAAATGCAGGTTTGCCCTCATATCCTTTATAGATTTCTGTTTTCAATTGCTTATGACTCAAGTGAATTGAAAAGGAAAAATTCTTCACTCAGACTTCAAGTACTGTGCAAATAGGCTTTTGCTTAGTCGGGGACTTCATCCTGTGGTCCCTGCCATTGTGCTTTCTCAGTGACTTGTGTATTTGCTTTTGCTGTACACAACAGTGTTTTAACGATAGGCATACACATTTAACATTCCTAGAATTCTCCTTGCACATGCAAAAAGGTACAGACAAAAAGCAAGCGGTGTAAAACTGAGTCTATGGATGTATGCACACTTGAATAAAAGTCTTACTTTAAAAGATCTTGTGAAGGATCAGTGAAATTTTCAGAAGAAAGTAATAAGTTCRTGTTTTTTTCTCCCAGTTTTAAGGGACCACGGTAAAGTGCCCCTGCAGCCCATGCAGGTCCATGGGCGATGCAAATATCCACCTGCAGCCCGTGGAGGAGCCCACGCTGGAGTGGGTGGATGCCTGGAGGAGGCTGTGATCCTGTGGGAGACCCTTGGAAAGAGGGGCTCTGTTTCCAGGCTGGAGCAGCCTGTCCTGGGAGGACTGCACCCTGAGGAAGAGTGAGACCCACGCCGCAGCAGTTTCGGGAGGACTGTCGCTCATGGGAGGGACTCACATTGCAGCAGTTCACAGGGATTTGCTGCCTCTGGGTGGAGCCACTTCGAAGAAGTTCATAGAGAACTGTCTCCTGTGGGAGGGACCCCATGGTGCAGCAGGAGAAGGTCTTGTCTCTCTGAGCAGCTGGAGAAGCTACGGGTGATGAAGTGACCATAACCCCCACTCCCTCTCTCCTTGCTCCACTGGGTTAGGCAGTAGAGCTTGGAAGGAGGGAGGGGTGGGGGGAAGGTGCTTTTAAGGGCTTAATTTGCTTCTCATTATCCCRCTCTGATTTTGTTAGCAAAAAATTTACTACAGTGAGTCCATTTTGCCCTTGATGGTATTTAGCGAGCAATCTCCCAGTCCTTACCTCAACTCATGAACCCTTCATTATATTTTCTCCCCTCTGTCCAGCTGCAGAGGGAGGTGAGCAAGTGGCTTTTGTGGATGCCTGGCACCTAGCCAGCCTCAAACCATGACACAAGCAAAAGCCGCACACAGAAGAAAGCAAAACAAACAATTAATTCACTATTTCCAATCAGCAGGGAGGTGTTCAGCCACCTCTAGCAAAGTGGGAATCCACCATGTCCGATGGCTATTTGGGAAGACAAACACCAAAACTCTGAATGTTACTTCCTTATTCCCCTTGCTTGCTCCTTTTTTCCCCAGATTATTTTTGGTTTTGGTTTTGGTTTTGGTTTTGGTTTTTTATCATATGATGTGAGATATCCCTTTGTTCCTTTGGGATCAGCAGTCCCGGATGCATTCTCACCCAACTCCTTGTTCACCCCCACCCTCCTTTCTGGTGGGGTGGTATGAGGAGCAGAAAAGGCCTTGACTCTGTGCAAATACTGCTCAGCAATGATTACAACATCCCRTTTTTATCAACACTGTTTTGGCCACAAATCCAAAACAGAATCATATCTACCAACTTCTGTGAAGAAAATTAACTCTRTACCAGACAAAATGTGTATATGAGCAATATGGATTATTTCCACATTTACCTGCTTTACATCCCACTGCCTTAACTGAGACAGTTTCTACAAACATACCAGAGAATAACCTGTGTGGAGTATGACTGGAATCATTGTAAGACACTCAGCACATTAATAATGGTATCCTGAACTGTTTACTGTGGCATGAGGAAGCTGTGTGCTCCATATGCCTGTGTTTCTAGGTTTGATATCAGGATGATAACAAATATAACCTCRAGATCATTTGCAGGGTGAAAGTACAGACATTCTCAATAATGACATGTTTTCACTAGCTGTGGTCAGTAAATATTGAAGACACATGATTTCAAGATATGTGGCCAATTAATTGAACAATCTGTTCTGCAACTCTTTTTATGGAAGCAAAGCACTCCTACTCACTTATTCTATCTCCATCTCAAAGCACTTTGGGCTGTAAAAACTGTCAATAGTGTTTCTTTCTTCCTTTCAAAAAATTAAATCTTTAATTAGCAGAAAAAGTGAACCAAATACTGTGGTTTGCATTAGTCTTCAATATTAATGAGTCATTTAACAGACAGAAATAAAAGATGCAAATAAAAGCTTTTAGATGAAAAAAACTATTGAAACTATTGCGCTTTAAAAACGTGACATTCCCTAACTTTTAGCCTTGACAGTCTTTCAAGGCACTTTCCCTTTTTTACCAGCATAAAACAGTATTGCTAGGGCCACTTAGGTTTATTTAAATTTCAGTGACCAAGATTTGATGGTCAGGGCCTCAGCTGCTTTTAAAAAACTCAGTTGCACCACAGCTGATATTTCACTGTATTTACTGATCCTGCAGAAAGAAAGATCCTTTTCAGATATATTATTCTTTATCTTTATGGACTCATATAGAGAAAACAAGTTTAAACTGAAGTTAAACAGAGTTCTGTATATCTTCAAGAGAAGAAAATAAAATGTTTACTACACAGTACACTATAGATTGCATTGTTCTTAATTTGGGACTGAAGCATTCAGCAGATTGTATAAACTACAATATCCTTGAAAAGTTGCTGACTCCTGAATGTCACTCTGGAAGCTGAGCTGTAAGTCAGGAGGGGTATTGAGAAGAGAGACTCTTGGACTTGTTTCTTTGCTCTCAGGAAAGTGCACATCTAAGGACACCTTTCAAAGATGATATGGTTTGTTATGTTACATTATGTAATAACTTTTAGCACCTGTTAGGAACAGAGAGAACTTCAGTTTTTGTCTCTGTCTAGCCAGGTACAAAAAAAATAGATTAGAAATTAAAGTCAAGTGATTGAAATATTACTCACCTCTGTGCCTAATTGAAAGATTAAATAGATGGCAAATGTTTTTATATTTGACCACATATGGAGAAAGATATCAAATACAATCTGTTTGCCTTTCTGTCTTCTTTCACTGTCATCATTGTGGCATGAATGTCAAATGTTATGTCAATGCGCCTCACTTCAGTAAACACAGTCTCCAGTGGCTAAAATTTTAATACTATGTGCAGGTGTCGGTGTTTTACAGGTGACTGCTGCTGTATCATCATCATCATTGAAGTCAATCAATTGTTTTCCCACTCCGATAATTCAGTTCTTAATGAGTTCATGGCCAGCAAAAACAAATGTTTGAGATGGAGCATGAGATAGAAAATGACACTTATGACTGTTGAGCCTTCCCATTACATCTCATGTCTGAGACTTTAAATTAGTAAAATTAATGCTGAGTGCAGTTTGAACAGAAGTGGAGCAGTTCATTATGATACTCACTATGGGATGAATTTTGAAAGCATGCCAAATCTATTCCAGCTTGAGCAAGCAGTGAGCAAAATGATACATCATTTACACTGCCCACAAAATCCCAGGGAAATAGCAGTTTTCAATTGCCTTCAAATGGTTTGCATCAAGCCCAGAGTGCAACAARCAAAGACAATATAGATAGTATTTTATTTTTCTTTTACTAGAGCTGAAGGACTTGCATAACTTATTATATGAATTAAAACCAAATAGTAAATTAAATTGTCTGAGCAAATACTTCATTATGCAGAAAACTATAGAGATTCTTGCACCATTTATTAGTATTTGTGCATATGTATGTCCTACTAACATACTTAGAAAAGCTGCAGAGCTTTTTTTTTTTATTATTTGCCCATATGGTACTACAATTTTGGAACTAACAGGTATAGTATAGAACAAAAAAACCCAAAAACTCTGTGCTTTTGGTGTTTGAGCTCTTGAAATAAACATAGAGTTGTGAAAGCTATTCAGTAGTGCTTTTTGTGGTAAGATAATTGTCTAAATATCTGTTTTGAGGAAAAAGGAAAGGAAAAGAAAGAAAATACTTCCCATTTGTGGACACTGACAATGGAAGGTACCAGCTGTATCAGCTGAAAGTTCACAAGTCCATGGGACCTGATGGGATTCATGACAGAGTTCTGAAGGAGCTAGCAAATGTCATGGCAAGACATCTGTCRATCATCTCCCAAAGGTCTTGGGAGTCTGGGGAGATCCCTGCTGACTGGAAGCTGGCCATTGTTATTCCAGTCTACAAAAAGGGTGTGAGGGAAGATCCAGGGAACTATGGACCCATTAATTTAACCTGAGTTCCTGGAAAAATTATGAAGAAAATATGAGTTCATAAAGGGAAAGTCCTGTTTAAATAATTTGACATATGTCTACTATAAGGTCGCCCACGTCGTGCATGAAAGGAAGGCAATGTTTGCAGGTTTTTTGCATGCTAGGAAGGTGTTTGATACTATCCCTCACAGCATCCTGATGAGGGTTCATAATGCTTTGAGTGAAGAACTGCATGAAGTGCAGAGCTCAGGACGGCTGTGGTGAATGAAGCTCCATCTGTCTGGTGATGGGTCACCAGAGATGTTTCTCAGGGTGCAGTTCCAGGGCCAGTCCTGTTCCATCTGTTTRTCAATGATCTGGATGAAAGAGTTGAATGCATCACTATCAAGTTTCCTTATGATCCCAAACTGGGAGGTGCTGTTGACTCTCTTGTGAGACAGAATCACAGAATCTATTAGGTTGGAGAAGACCTTCGAGATCTTCGAGTCCAACCTATGACCTAACATCACCTTGCCAACTATACCATGTCACTAAGTGCCATATCCAGTCTTTTTTTAAACATCTCCAGGGATGGTGACTCCACCAGCTCCCTGGGCAGCCCATTCCAATGCCTAAGCACCCTTTCTCTGAAGAACTTCATCCTAATGTCCAACCTAAACCTCCACTGGCACAGCTTAAGACTGCATTCTCTTGTCCTGTCACTGGTTACCTGGAGAAGAGACCAACCTCCACCTGGCTACAACCTCCTTTCAGGCAGTTACAGAGAGTGATAAGGTCTCCCTTGAGCCTCTTCTTCTCCAGGCTAAACATCCCCAGCTCCCTCAGCTGCTCCTCATAGGACTTGTGCTCCAGACCCTTCACCAGCCTTARTGCCCTTCTCTGGACATGCTCCAGCATCTCAGTGTCCTTCCTAAATTGRGGGGCCCAGAACTGGACACAGTACTCAAKGTGAGGCCTCAGCTGTGCTGAGTACAGGGGAAGAATCATGCCCCTAGTCCTGCTGGCCACGTTATTCCTGATACAGGCTAGGCCGCCACTGGCTTTCTTGGCCACATGGGCACASAGTTGGCCCATGTTCAGCCTGCCGTTAATCAGCACCCCCAGGTCCCTTTCTGCCTGGCCACTTTCCCGCCTATTCTGTCCCCAGCCTGTAGTGCTGCATGGGATTGTTGTGGCCAAAGTGCAGGACTCGGCACTTGGTCATGTTTATCCTCATATTGTTGTCCTTGGCCCATCTATCCCATCTGTCCAGGTCCCTCTACAGAGCCTTCCTACCCTCTAGCAGATTGACACTTACAACTTGGTGTCATGTGCAAATTGACAAATGGTAGGCAGGAGGCTTGCAGAGTGATCTAGATAGATTGGTGCGTTGGGCTATGATTAATGGGATGAAATGTAAGAAGTCCAAATGCCAGATTCTGCACGTAGGATGAAGTAAGGCTGGGGACAAGTATAAATGAGAACAGTGGCTGGAGAGCAGCCTGCAGAAAGGGACCTGAGGGTGCTGGTCAGCAGAAGCTCGGTTTGAGTCAGCAGTGTGTGCCCTGCTGGTCCAGAGGGCAAACAGCGTGTGCCCTGTCAGTCCTGGATTGTCAGTCCATTGAACACAGCACCATCAGCCAGGTAAAAGAAGTGATTATCCTGCTGTATTCAAAGTTGGTGTGGCCCCACCTTGAGTACTGTGTGCCATTCTGGGCCCCCCAGTTTAAAAAGGGTGTGTAGGTCCTCAAATGACTCCAGAGGGTAAAATTGCTGGTGAAGGGCCTAGAATGAATGTCTTATGAGGACCTATGAGAAATGTGCTGAGCTCCTCTCCCTGGTATCCAGCAATTGGACATATGGAATGGTCACTCAAAGCTGTCCCAGGAGAGGTTTAGACTGAACATTAAGAAGAACATTTTTTTTCCAAGAGAGTGGTTGAACACTGGCACAGGCATCCTAGAGAAATGACCAATGCCCTTAATGACATCCTTTAATTTTTGGTCAGGCAGTTGGACTAGTTGATCATAGAAGAACCCTTCCAACCAAAATATTCTATTCTATTCTATTCTGTTCTATTCTATTCTATTCTATTCTATTCTATGCTATGCTATGCTATGCTATTCTACGCTATGCTATGCTATGCTATGCTATGCTATGCTATGCTATGCTATGCTTTCTATTCCATGAGTGAGGTGAGGACCAGCTTTGTATTTGATTATTACCTGACACAGTTGGGCTTCATTCATATCTGGAAACCCTAGGCACTAACACAAATAAATAAACCGTGGTTCTATGCTTTCACCTTTACATGAAGATAAGGGAAATTCAAGTCTAATCTCTGTCTGTTTCAATGTAGTATTTCATAGCCTTCAAAAATCCCTTTCAGGTCTTTGCATTTTTTATAAAATAATATACATAATGAGTCATTCCAATTGCTGCCTTACAGTGATGTTATAAAGGTTCATTCATTAAAGCTTTAAAATACCACATCCATTCTATATACACACACACAAGTAATAKCTATAATTTATACGGAAGAATATGAGTGACACAGGGTCATAATATAGCTTGATGAAGACTATGGGAAAAGTGAAAGTTAAATCCTATATTCCTATTCTGAGAAACAATTTTATGGCCATTAAAAACATTTTAACTTTAATGAGACAGTGAATAAGTTTTAATACTTTGAAAGTACTTTAATGTACTTCCGAGATCTAAAAAATTTTATAAGTGAATCCCAATCAAAACTTAAAAAGTAATCTTGACTGAACTATTGGGCTTACAAATACTAAAAATAAAATGCTCTGCCTGAAAATTTAAAAAGATGCTGTTGTGTGTTTTATTTCTGTTAATTATGGCCTTACAATGCTGAGTACATTATTATATGTATGATATACTGGGCTAATTAATTAAGTGGGACATATTTGAAAAAGATCCATAGTAACTGAATAATATATGTTAGTGATAGACGGATGCAGAGGTCATAGTAGAGTATAAAATTTTCATTGAGATTCATTTTGAGAAAATTATATTCCTTTTAAATTGAATAGTCACAACTGAGTTCCATCTTTTTTCTAAATGTGTGAACTAAACACTCTACCACATAAAAATTCTATGTACTCTCTTAGGATTTTTTTGTCAGAATATGTTTCTGGAATTCTTTTAAAACTRTTTAAAACATCTCTATTTAGACTCTTATAGACACATCCTTTCAATTGGATAGCTTTACTATAATGAATCCAAGCTGACAGKTCTTGGAGACAGAGTAAATAATTAAATATCAAAATCTCAGAAAGAACTAAAAAAACCTCTGGTGACAGTAAAATATGCATACTAGAATGTTCTGTCCCTTTCTCCCACTTTCCATTTACTTGTATCAGTTTTGAGACACCAGACAATATATAAAATGCTCTCTTTTTGAAGGTTCAGTGTTCRACACTGACCATTCTGCACCGCAGGGAATGTGTCTAAAAAACCCCCAAAGAACAAAACAGAAAAGATTAGATTTTTGTGGCTGCTGTCTCTAAAAATACAGAATATTAGTGAAATTTGCACACTGGAAATTGTGTTTGAGTAGCTGAAGAAAGAAGCCTTTCTGTTAGTGGAATGCAAAACAGATGCTCAAACAGGAGAGAAGTTTACATCATTGCATGATCCCATTAGGAAGATAAATGAGGAACACTCTAAGTTGCTTTATACACTATGAAGTGTCTTCTTTTTCCTTCTGCTTTTCAAAGGATTTCAAATATGATATTAAATGCTTGGAGTCTTCCAGAGAAGCAATATTATGGAAGACATGAAGTTAGTTTTCCCAGCTGGTTTTGAGTTATATAGGTAGAAAAGGTTTGACAGAACTCCTTATAGTACATTTCAAACATGGATGCTGTACATAGGAATAAATAGGATGTGCTTTTAGGTTTTAAATCCCTGATCATTTTTAGATGTCACGCAATCTAAGATTTAAGGAATTGATAAAGAGGGAAAAATTCTTCTAGAAACTTAAAATACTGAAACTTTATTGAAATTAGATACATTCATGACTTAATTCGRTGTGTGCTTTAGTGCTGGTGTGTAACAATGGATCAATTATGTAGATTTATATTTATTGTCTTCTTTTGTCGTGTCTGGTTTTGTTCATGCAAGTCTATTKTAAAGTTGCAAAAGAAAATGTAAAAGGGACAAATAGCAGGAGACAGAAAATTGACTAATTCACTTAGATATTAAAATGAATAGCAATCAAGAGGATTTCTAGGCATCAGAATAAATGAGTACAAAGTGAGTGACAGATTTTCGATGTGCTAAAATTCAACTGCATGCCTTTCATATCATTGCATTTTAGCCAAATACACATTAGGAAGCATAGTCACTTGGCTGAAAATGGAATATGTTTATTTGATAACTTAAAAGGCACATGGATCCAAGAAACCTTTCAGTTTATGTAATAGCCTGAATCTTACRATATGTAATCTCTAACATAAGTCAGAGGCCAACATCTGATCACTTCAGTATCTACAAATAGAGGTACAATTTACACACCTATTGAGTTTTGGGTCTCTGAATCTGTTTTCTACTAGAGGCTATAGATGTTAAGCAAATACTCTCAATTATGAACTAAATTTTGTTTCTGTAATGTCATAGAATGAATAAGATTTATTGGAAGTTATGGAGATTTTCTTGTTCAATAATCCCGGCTTACTGTCTTCAATACAGCAAGYTGGCCAGCATTGTCAGTTGTGTTTTGAGTATTCCCAAGTACAGGCATTCCATGACACTTCTATGTATCTTGTTCCAGTGTTTAACCACCATCACATTAAAAAAAGCAAAAAAAAAAAGCTTCTTCCTGTGTTTAAGTAGAATTTCTTGCATTTCATTTTTTGCCCATTCCTTTTTGTCCTGTTGCTGGGGACTCCTGAGAAATGTGACACTGTCTTCTCTACTCTCCCTCTCAGACATTTATACACATTGATAAGATCTTCCTGAACCTTCTCTTCTACAGACTGAACAGCACTCTCACTGTCTCCTCACATGTCAGATGATGCCTCAGTCCCTTAATGATTTTTGCAGCCTTGCACTGGACCTGCTCCAGTATGTCCAATTTTCTTGTACTGGGGAGCCCAGCACTGGAAACAGCGCTCCAAGTGTGTGTCAGCAGTGCTGAGCAGTGGGGGAAAAACACCTCCCTCAACTTGCTGGCGGTGTTCTTCCTAATGCATCCCAGGTTGTTATTGTCCTTCTTTGCTGCAAGAGCACACTGCTGGCTCATGTTCAACTCAGTGTCCAGCAGGAACCCAGGTCCTTCTCTGGAAAGGTGATTTCTGGCTGAATGACACTTGCCTCCCTGCCTGTGACTCTATGTTCCCCGATGCAGGAGTTCGAACTTCTATTTCTTGAACTTCCTGATATTCTTGTTGGCCCATTTCTTCAACCTGCGGAGGTGCCTCTGAATGATGGTGCAYCTATCTGGTGTATTGACTCTTCCATCCAGTTTTGTATCACCTGTGAACTTGCTGAGGGTTCACTGGGTCTCATGACCTAGATCATGATTATCCACTAAAGGAAGTTGATAGACTAAATCAGCCTTCCTATCATTCCCTGGGATTTGCCATTAACGACTTCATGCTACTGATCATAACCCTTTGGCAGCAGCAGTTCTGTCAGCTTTCACTCCTRTAAATGTTCTTTCACATGATCTGCAATCCATCAGTTTGTAAGTGAGGATATTATAGGGAAATATTTTTAAAAGCTGTACTACAGTCAATATAATCAATACCCACTGCTCTCCATGCATCCACCAAACCAGTCATTTACAAGGCTATCAGGTCCTTTACCACYCTCTTAAATGAGTTTTTTCCATAAGTTATTGCTGCTTTTCTACTGAGATGCACAGACATGGCCAAATCTTTGCTTAATTATGTGAACAGGCATTTAAAATGCTTAAAAGTAGCATTCATATTAGAGTAGGCTTGTGARTCTGAGAAAAATAATACCTAAGAGGACACTTGAAATGGGAGCTTGGGAGCAACTAGGAAGTAGTTTATGGAAAACAAATTTCCCATAGCATAATAGATCCAAGAAAAACAGTTTGTGGGATAGTTGTGGAAAGGAGAATGTGAGCAGTCCTTGGGAACCATCTGTTATTGGTAGGGAGCAAAATAATTTATTAGGCCAGAAAGATGGAAAGAAGTACCTGAAATATAACCCCAAATCAGAAAAGACATATTCTTTGTCAAAAAAAAAGGCATATTCTGTAACGAGTTGCCGTCAATTAAAAAAAGAAAACAAAACAAACCAGAACGCAAACCAAAACCCAAACCAAGATCAAGCAAACAGAAAAAGGAGCTATGTCCAGGAAACAGGAACCAAGTCAGTGGCTGTATAAAACCAAAGAACAGTACTGTTTATGTGAAACTCGCGCAATGAAAAAAAAAAACCCAAAACCAAAACCAAACCAAACCTGCATAAAACATTATCCAGTTAAAGAAGATTTGACAGCCATTCCAGGTAAAGACAGTTAAAACTGCTTGTCTAGGCTAATACACGTAACATGAATATTAGCTATTTTGCCATGGCTGTGCAGATGTTTCTGTGCATTTACAACCTGGTTGATTTTTAGTCCAACATTAATTTCAGTTTCCTAAYAAAAAATTAAAAATTAGCTACATGTTTGATAGAATAAAAAGTAATCAGTCTTGAGGCACATTTCATAAAAATAGAAGTTTTTATATAGTACTCAATTTGTACTCTTGGAAACTTGGCACAGATGCAGTAATGATACAGAGAAGAGTAGAAGGGAATATAACAGAAATATGTAATGCATAAGAGTTTGATGCGTGATCACTGCCTTGTATTAGACCACCATTTCAAGGGATKGAATCAGATTACTATTAATTCTTTCTTTGACATGGTATGGGAGATATCTACAGGTTGCTGGATTATTCTGGCAAAGTTGGTGAAAGTTTGGCATTTGCTTTGGGTATTTTTTTTGYTTCAGCATATATAGAGTCTTCTGAGTTAGCAAGGGCAGTTTATGATATTTTTTTAGAAATTATTTCCTTGCAATTTTCACTGATAATGAAGAAGTTTGCAATGCAAGTTATTTGCATAATGGCGATAAAAATAAAGAGTAGTAAAGTAATAAAAATATAATGACCAAATAAAATGGAGTAAATAGTGGTAAAGTTATCTACCCAAAGTTCATAACAATAACAAGGAAATAAATAATGTATAATAGTAATTAYGATCTCAGGGCATCCAGACCAAGTTGTTAATAATAACTATGCCCATAGTTGTAAATGCATCTTCTGCTAGTGTAAATATTCTCATCATATTACTGTATGTGGTGGACAGTTTTGCCATAAATTCTGACTAGCAGTCTAAATGCGTGTATAATCCATGTACCACATGTATTAAATCTTACAAAGCATATCCAAAATATTTATATTATTTTATTATTTTTATCCAAAATATTTATTTTATTTATAGAAATAAAATAAAATAAACACGGGAAACTGCATGAATATTAAGTATCTCTCAACTTTCATAGTTACATCAATAGAAAGATCTAAACACATGAACTCCTAGTGAATCCTTGTGTCTAGTTTGATTATCARTAAGGTCTGAAGTTTGAGAAGTTTTCTACCTGAAATGCGAGTGAATTACAAGGAATGTGATCTAACACAATTTAGGGAGATAGAAGACATTGATGTCTTGGAGAAATGAAAAAAAATATGGACAGCTGCCAAAGAGCAGGCAGGAAGATGGCAATTGTGTCTTAGTGATTGTAAACTGAGCTCCTGCTGAACAGTATCTGGATGGACCTACATAAAAAAGTACTGAATTCTAGGAACTGTCACAGCAGCTGGGAAGAGGCATTAGCAAACATCAGAAAAAGCTTTGAGAAAGGAACTTCACTTTGGGAAAAAGATTGAGTTTTATAGCATTTCTTCAGGATGTGGCTGGACAGAAGCAAGTGCATATAAAGTGGGCCTTAGTGCAGGCTCATGATCTCTCATAGGGCATTGTGCAGACACAAGTGACGATTTTCTAATCTGCAGTAAACTGCAGGAACAGGAAAGATAGGGCATACTCCTTGTCTACAATAACCAGTTTCTTCTCTATCTCTCTGTCCTTGTAATACAGAAGGAAGAAGCTGAAGAGGAAAATATGGCAAGATGGAAATCCAGATAGCAAAACTGTTCATTGCCTATTTCTCCAAACTCTTCATGCCATTTTGTTTTTTCACAAAATTCATAGTGCTTTTAGGGTGTTTATTTAACTTTTTTTTCTCGTTTTATTTGGAACTATGGTTTTATTTTTACTTTGGTTTGCAAATCATTGTGATGTTTACATGCCCATTCCAGTTAGCTACTCTTCTTGAATGGCTTAGTTTATTGAACTTTCCTGTTTTGTAAAGGTCTTACTTTTATCCACTAAAATTTAGAGAAAAGGAAAGCTAAAATATTTAGTTGAAATACAATAGTAAATGAAGCACTTCACAAATCCTACTGAAGTGATGCCCGATCAGTCAAAAGTAATTAGCATAAAGAGACACAATTAAAATCATTACCCATGTCAGCAGACGAATCAATATGGTACCTATAAAATCAGTTAGTTCCTCTCAATCCATAAAATTAATCAAGGACAGAATGGCACTTACTTCACTCAAGAAATGCACTGAATGTTTAGAGAAAGTAATTTTGAAACAGCCAGAGTGTCCAAGCAATTACTCTCCAAGACTGTCATGTGTGACATGAAGGTAACAGTACTTGGCATGCCTTTTCCTTCAGCTTTCTTCATCAGTGGTGCTCTCTGCTTGCGGGTCGAGCTCACCATTTTACTCTAAAGTCTTTTCTAGCTTTATAAATAGGTCATAGGAATAATGTTTTTCATACATCAGCTTTCAAGCTATTTTGAAAGCAAGATTTTTGTCATCTTCTGTTTTCCAGATGCTCATTTTCAGTCAATACAAGTAAAATGAGGGGTTTCTAGCTCTTTAAACTGTAGGAAGTTATTTTCACATGTACCAGGAATAATATCTGCTGCCAAGAAAACTGGGGAATTAAGGGACATCTKGTGTCTTTGGTTCTGCCTTTTCAGTGTTTCCCATTGTAATTACCTGGCCCTACTGCTGAATGCAGAGGAAGTAAAAAAGAAACAAAGTCATATATCGTTTTGGTTCTTCTGATTCATCCAGAGAAATATATTTTGTCTAGAATATAGGTATAATATAGAGTTCAGTATGAAAATCTTGGATTTAGGCTGAAACAGGAAGCCAGAAGTGATACTAATTCCAATAGCCAGCATCTTCATCAGTATGACAGGCACTGAATCACAGAATCACAGAATATGCTGAGTTGAAAGGGACCCACAAGGATCATCAAGTCCGGCTCCTGGCCCTGGACAGGACCATCCCCAAGAGTCACACCGTGTGCCTGAAAGCATTGTCCAGATGCTTCTTGAACTCTGCCAGGCTTGGTGCTGCGACCACTTCCCTGGGGAGCATGATCCAGCCCTCAACCACCCTCTGGGTGAACCCTTTCCTAATATCCAAACTAAGCCTCCCCTGACACAACTTCAGGCCATTCCCTTGGGTCCTGCCACTGGTCACCACAGAGAAGAGATCAGTGTCTGCCCCTCCTCTTCCACTCACAAGGAGGTTGTAATTGCAGTGAGGTCTCCCCTCAGTCTCCTCTCCTCCAGGCTTAACAAAAGATCTGATKCATGTAACATTCATGTAATGCAGAGAGTAGTGCCATGTGAACTGGGACCTGAGGTTTGCTACTGCTGTTCTTACTTGTTGAGAGCTGGTACAGAGGGATGCCAGAAAGAAGCTTGCACAAGTGAGGTTCACAGTTTTCCTATGATAAAGGGAATCTGCATTTTTCTCTTGTGCCCCACTCCACGCTCCACTCCTTGCTGACGCAGTCTCTGCCTACAGAATCTGAAATCTGGAGCGCATGTGTGGGAAGTCCATCCTTCCTGGTCAGTCAGCTCACAGGAAACTGTGGCCAGAGTAGGATATCTGTGGCAGGGGAGATCTCTCAGAGGACTACCAGCAACATTATAAGTGGAAAACCCAAATGGTAACCTAGAAGGAACTCATGCAATTAGGYTGCACCAGCTGCTGGGACTACTGGAAAAAGCAAAAGCAGCATTTCTGTCTGATTCCTTGGAGTCACCATGAGGCAAGTGATGACCAGCRCGTTTAGAGTTAAGAACCATTCAGCATAGAAATTCCCAGCAGGAATTACTTTCCTCTTCTCCTCTTCTCTGTGCCATTGTAATGTGGCAGGCTGGCTAGCTCTCAATCATTGCCTGGCCAAAGGGAGCATAGAAAATTGGTAAAACAAGATGAAGCATTGCCTTCAGTGAAATCTTTACTTGAAGGCGACCAATCATAATATTAGTCTGCATGCTTGCTTTATTGTCTTAACAGAAGTACCTCTTAAATTAACTGTTAAACAACAAAATATGTATATAGTACTGAGGTCTTACAATAGGTGTATCTACTATTCTCATCAGTGGTTGTAATATCATGATAGGGGAAGGCATTCATGAGCACCGAGGTAATTTAGGAACATGCATTCCATTGTCTTTTTCTTTCTTTGCTCAATTCTTGTCTAAATATTTTTGAAAACCACATTCAGTTACACAACAGGCAAAAGTGGGATAGAAATAGTAAAGAGAAAAAGGCCAACTAAAACTCAAAAATAGGATAATAGTAAAAAAATGAAGTGGCAAGTTTTAAAAGTCTTTGATAAAGAAACTATATAACTACAGCTTTGCAGGAGTCAATGTACATACCTAAGCATACTAAGGAACTGTCTTAGGAATTACCGTTCATTTACTGTGAGCATGGATTAAAATTGCAAATGTTACTGTGTCAAATGGCTTATTTAATAATTTACCTTCCTTGCTTCACAGTGAAAAAGAGACATTTTTTGAGAAGATAAAGGGTGATAAAAAGGTTTCATTATACAGAGTGGTCAGTATCTCTGAGAAAGAAGACAGGTATTTCATTATTTATCTACATCTAGTTTTTGACAATGCAAAATCATATGCTTTCATCTCTGTTGTTCATCTTTTTTTTGAAAGATAAGCATATGACCTTTAAATCTCCACACTCGGTGAGAGAGGACAATTTAAAATACAGTATGAAAGAGATTAACAAGGTTATATTCACCATATTTCTAACAGGACAAATTGCTCAAAGAGGTTTGTGCAATTTTTGCCCTAATTTTTTAATCTTACTGAAATATATTTATCCCATCAAATTGGATTAACATGTTTTTCTTTTATTTTGCTCTCTACCTTGTCGGCCAGAATAATACCACACATATAAATAAATTGTCTACCTTTGCATTAGCACTGGGTAGCTTTTCTCAGCAAAATTATTCTTTGGAACAAGTAGAAATCTACATCAGTGGCCTCAGAGCAAAAGTAACTATTAACCACATAGTTGACATGCTGTGTAATAACAGTGGTATCTCTCAATGGGGATATTTCAGAAAGCTGTAGGCTACATCACCCCTCCTGCATACTAAGCATATATTCATGAGGACTTAGGGCAAAGAAAGTAGTGCTCTTTAAATTCATATCCTACCTTTCTTCATGGTGATTCTTCCTGCATATTTCTCTATGAAGACTCAAATCCTTATTGCTGTGGAGTCCCACAGCCGGTTTGTGTCAGYTTCAAGTCAAGTTACATGACATATTGAAGACAGTTAACCTGATGGAAGGAGATAGATGTAATTTGAGCTTAGAATAGAAATATTATTAATGAGAATTAAATTTCTGCCTCAAAACCCCTTGTCATATTTATTTTCTGTAAATATTATCTCTACTCAACCAGTGAATTCTACTGATTTAACATCTTGAAAAAGAGACTATTGAGGGGACAGAGGACAGACTCTGGAGCATGAGAAAGAAATAAATAAAACCAGGTTCTGAATGAATTGAAATTAAACATATTATCCTAGAGAAGATTTGAATAACCCTGAAGACTTCTGTTTCTTTATCTCACTTGTCTTGAACTCATGTAATTCGTTGGTTGTTTAAGCATTGTCTGGAAACAAATCACTGCATAAGAACAAACCCTAGACATTTATCTGTACAGGATTTGTGTTACGGAGTGTGTTGATATATATGTGTACATGCATACATACACATATATAATGATCTACAGACACTTAGCTTAATTTTTGGTTTGGTTTTAGCATCTCCTTATATATTGGTAAGAGCACAGGAACATGAAGTGTTGCAGAGGAGGAAAGCACCACAAATTCTGTGTGAGTTTCAATAGGATGTCTGTCTTCTTTATGACTAAAAACCTTCCTGCAGTGTATAAAACTGTTGTCATCTATTCAGTGTGCTCTTCACATTGGCTTCTTGTAGTACTAAAATTCCAAGACACTGCAGTAATGCAGTAAGAAAGGTTGGGGTGTCATGGTTGTTCTTTTTAATGTATCAAAATATTTGTAAGTCTGACACTGATTTGCAGTATGTACAATCCTCATAGGTAGCAGGCCATTATGTAGTACAGATTTTTCCCTAGTACATGATTTATTTTTCAACATAAAAAAACCCAATGATAGATTCATAATTCTCAAGAGATTTGTTCTTTTTATTTGCTGTTATATTTTAAAATGGCAGTCTTTTGTGTTCTTAAATTGGCAATATACTCTAATAGTCCCGTTAGCACTTCTTTCATACAATTGTATGGTATCCTGAGTTTCTTATCACTGGAAAAATTGACTACTTAGGCACTGACAGATGAGTTCTTAGAGCTTCAGTCTTACACTAGTTCAAACAGTTTTATTTCCACTAGGTGGAGCATTGTTATCACAGAGAATTTTTTTACATTAGAAAGATTCTTTTGAAGTCAAGGAAGAGAAAACAAGAGATTGAGCTGGAGAATTTAGATCCAGATCTAGATAAGTTTTTGTGAAGTGTGTGAGGGTTAAAGTATGCAAACATCTGTATTCCAACCCAGTTTGATTGGTCTGCCTCCTTATCTTGTGAATTCTGTCTCCCTAGTTCATCATTATCCTTTCAGGCTTTGACTGAAAAACTTAAGGTAAAAGACATGAGGTTCTTTGACAATCTCACCAGGGCAAGTGGAGAGGCAGATATCAATCTTTTTGCTCTTATGACCAGTGACAGGACTTGAGGGAATGGCACGAAACAGAGTTGTGTGAGGTTTAGGTTGGGTATCAGGAAAAGGTGTTTCACCAAGAGGCATGGAACAGGCTCTCCAGGGAAGTAGTCACAGCACCTGTCAGAGTTCAAGAAGCATTTGGACAAAACTCTCAGGCACATGCTGTGATTCTTGGGGTGTCTGTGCAGGGCCAGCTGTTGGACTTGATGATCCTGATGGGTATCTGCCAACTCAGCATATTCTATCATTCTATGATATCTATTAAAAAAAAAAAAAAAAAAAGAAAAAAAATATCAAGGTGTCTGCTATGGTGCAAATTTCTGTGTCTAAAGGATGGATTGGCAAATTATGAAATTATGAAGTTTTAGGCGACTATATTTAGTGATTAGTTTAGTAAAAACATAATGAATTGCATACCATTTGGGGTCTAACAAACTCCAAAGTGAGTAAATTCAAAGATAAAAATTCGCTGCTAAGAGGTGCCTTTTTTGGAACTGGGGAAAGAAGAAGAGTATTTTATAGAAAAGTAGCCTGGCTGAGGCTTCTCTGTCCAAAATATGGGTGTTCAAAGGCTTGACAGATTGCAATCCACATTAACCTCACTTGGAAGCACAAAAATGCTAAGAAAATTGCAACAAAAGTGTGACAAAACACCAATCATACTTTCAATTATTGCAAGAATTCTGTATCCATATTCATGGTTATCACTGTCCTCTTATGTTTTCAACACTATTCTTAACTGAAATCCCACAAATAAAAGCGGTAGATCAGCTTTTTCTGATGTCTCTGATGAAGCTTCATATTCCCAAGAAAGTCTTGTTTAGGCTTGTACCTTTTCCTGCTTTTTCTTAATTGGATGCTTCTTTCTTAATTTTTAGCCAAGTATACAAGAGGTAAAACATTTTGCAGATATGTAGAATTCTTCAGCTGCATCCAACCTAACACTGTCCCACAGGAAAGTAGAAAAGGGTCTTCAGTGCTGTAGTTGGGTCAATACAGAACATAAAAAGGGCCTGGCCACAAAGGCACTTTCAGTTTCCAGTAGTCTCCATCAGAAATGGCACCTGTKGCAGAAGAGCAGTCTAGAGCAGCTGTTTTGAGTTGTCTTTGTGTCTGAGCTGTTCTGCGTGCTCAGGTGACAGGTAGGCTGAAGCAGGCCGTGTCTGCTCTGCAAATGAGAGAATAGGTTTCTGCTTGTTAATACTGGTCATATATATACACAGGCAGCTACACTGCACTAAAATATCAGTGAGCAAATACATACAAATTAGCTTAAAGGCAGTTAGTTCAGCTCTCAGTGGCAGTGTGGACCTCAGCCTTGTTTAGCTGAATGAATGAGGTGTCACTGGGGTGCATCTGAAGGCCTGTGCTGATAAAGATTGAAGGCTCTTATTCTTTGACCTTGTGGCTTTCTGACTCTAAGTTAAGGCATAATTTACTCTGATGTCCATACTTTGTTATGCTTATGAATTTCTAGATGTTTGATGTAGGTTCCAATGTTAAAACTGTGTATCCTTTTGAAACTGGCTGTCTATGGATCTTCTCAAGGTAAACAAAGAGTAATGAAATAGAAAAGTGAACATTAACAGACTGAGATGTAATGATTTGTAAACTCAAGCAACACAATTTACTGATTACATTTCTCCTGCACATTCTTGTGTCGGTGGAAATGCTTCAAATATGTCTTAGAACAGGCAACTTTCACCTGCACTATGACTCTACGCGTAACAGGTCCACTCTGAGGGGTGACTGACTAGATTGTCAGTACTCTAAAAATAACTTCTTTAAAGATAACTATGTGTTGTCATCAAAAGGTTGACACAGTAATAGATACCAGATTAAAAGCCTTTTTTTAGCTCCATGTACTTTTCTGGGATACTAATTTCTAAAATTTACCTGACAGCCCAGCATAACAGAAGGCTGTTGAAAAGGAGAGCAAAATTTTCAAATGGTTTCTTTAGTTATGGTTTTGTAGCTCACCTAAATTGTCCTAAATTGCAGGAAAATATCTATTATATATTTTTAAGTAGTAGCTGAAAAAAACCCAAACAAGATATAGATGGAATTCAAAATTAATGTTTTGCCAGATGAGAGAAGCCCAATGTGAAAAAGATTTACTGCAGCAATCCAAAAAATAAAAAGGTTAAGAATACACAGCACTCCAGAAACTTGTTTAGTCCCTGGCTTCCAAATCAATCATGCTATCAAATCAATAATATATTTTTTTTATTTTTTTTTTTTTTTTTGTGAGACCTAATGAATAACACACAGTAGGTTAAGGAAAACACTCCAGTTTCTGTAGCCAGTGGGTTGCTGCATGCACAGCATTTTGCTTGTTGTCTAATGAGAATTGAGAGCTATTTTTTTTTTTAGTGACATGCAATACAATTAAATCAATAAAGTGTTTATGGGCAGTGTTAAAAGAGTGAAGTACCTTCCACCTGTTGAAAAATAACTGACAAATTAAAAGTTAAGTGTGAAAGACAATAACAAAATACACTGCCATTAATTTTTGTCTGAACCGTTTCTAAATGTGCCTTAAAATGTGTGAAATCTGTGTCATGTGTCCGTTACCAGGGCAAGCCAGATGCTAATTTATATCATAAAAATACCATATAAGAAAGCACATCAATATATAGTCTAAAAGACTTAAGTCAAACCCACTTTTTACATAGAATGACTAATCAACTACAAATTTTACTATGAGGTTGAAAGATCAGGTGGAGCTGCTGAAAAGTGTTAAGTGTTGTAGTTTAGGGGGGACCACAGTAGTCCTCCTTGGCTTTAAAATATGACTTTATAGGCTGTCTTAGGTGTGACTGAGTGTTGTGTATGGGGCAAGCATTATCAGTAGCAGTGGGGTTTTTTTTTACTATCCTGGGCTCTAAGGGTACTGTACTTCATCCCAGCTCCATGCTGGAAGGAAAAATTGACTAGTATGTCCAGTTTCTCTCATAGAGACATGAACTAGAACAAGTGCAACAACAAGGGAAATGTGTTGCTCCAGTAGATCCCCTCTGGGATATGATAAGAACATTAGTATTTCAGGACACCCTAGAATCTGGAGACTGAATCATCATTGCCATTTTCCCTTTTCCTCCACTCATAGTTTACACAGACTTAATTATATCTTATATTTCTGCTTCTAGTGGAAAAAAAAAAGTTACTCAGTTAAAGCCATCCTCTTTTTTTTTTTTTTAATATATTTTGGCTATTTAATTTCAGAATTTTTATTCTCAAGCCYTTTACATTTCTATTTCCCCCTTTGCCTTAATCTTGATCAGGACTGTTTTCAGCTTTTAAGTGATGAGTACTTTAAAGAGCAGGAAACAACTTAATTACCTTTGGGTCCCTGATCAGGGGTCCCAGATCACTGGCAGGTAAAGGAAAAGGCTGGCAATGAATCAGACATTTTTCCATGAGGTGCTTTTGTGGCTAGGTGAGAAAGACATGAAGATGATCAGAGAAGTCTTTCCATCTTAGTGCCTGAAACATGGGAGCATCTTGAATTTTTTTATTTACATTTTCTTCTGAGAAAAAGAAAAGCTTTTCTCTCCCTTCCCTTCCCTTCCCTTCCCTTCCCTTCCCTTCCCTTCCCTTCCCTTCCCTTCCCTT